>CM074507.1:8304495-8407431 GCA_037389245.1 Oryzias sinensis
TTTTCTCCCGTTTAATCCAATTACTGGGGTCACGGTGGGCGGGGCTAATCTCTGCAATTTGAAGCCTTCTGTTCACATTGATGATTCAAATAATTATTTGACAGTACAGTACAGAAGTTATTTGTTGAAAAAAACGTTTCTAAAGTACTTTTGTTTGTGAAAAAAATGTTTGAGCCTGTAAAATGGTTTGTTCTTTTTTTCAATGTATAATAGAGTATTTAATTGTATAATAATTGTTAAAAAAAATAAAGGTTGCTACTTCACAGATTTTGCCTGTCACGGGTTCTTTATGGAACGTAACTCCTTGAAAAACAAGGGTTTCCTGTATATATATATATATATATATTTGTTTTTTTTATTTTATTTTTTTACCAGAGGGAAGACAGAAAGGGAATAGTGTGGGGGGAAAGGCGGGGGGCGTAGGAGAAAAAGAGAGAGCGTGAGGACGGAGAGGATACGAGTGCCAAGCTGCTGTAATTTGAGAAGGTCATGGTTTTGACCTTCACAACATTTATGTTAGATCCGCTGGAAAGAAAAACATGTCATCCAAGAGAGAAACTCACCCTAAGAGGAGCATTTTTAACTGACATGGATCATACCGGAAGCGAAGGATATAGCAGACAGGAAGCGGAATGACTGAACGTGCAAGTGGGGGGTGGAGATATAAGCATGTCGCCAAAGTCTACAATGTGCTCATTAGGGGGTTCAGATCCTCCCCAGCTCGAACGGCCAGACCGGGAGAGGGACGAAGGAGACTCTACAGACCCCAGAACACCCCCGTCAAGGGTACTTACGCAGCCTGAGCGAGGAAGACCGCCCAGCCAAGCGCATAGGAGGCCCCCCCATGTATGTGTTGTGCACCACCTATGTAGCGTGGTGTGGGTGTGCAGTGTATGTGCTGCAGGTAAAATATGGGGTCTCCAGTGGTGCGGCGTAGCCACATGAATGAAGGTGTCAAAGATGCAATAAAAAGTGGAATGGAGGGCAGGTGCTGACGTTGCCCCCGCAGGCTGGCCAGAAGGTACTTTATATTTACAGGGGTTGACATAGCCCAGAAATTTGCACTGGCCCACAGGGCCAGTAGTTTTTGAAAGTTACTGGCCCTGCCTGAAAGTTACTGGCCCGATACCGCGCACAGCGTGACCTGCCGTTCCGCAGGTACTTGCAACTATTTTTGGAGGTCCGGGGGCATGCCCCCCCCAAAAAATTTTTTAACATGGTGCAATTTCGTGCATTCTGGTGACATCTAGCACTTATTTATACACTTTTTCAATTACTGAAAATAGAGCATATCAAACTTAAATCTGCTCTAGTCTGTTTCAGATGTTTTGAAGAGAGCACTGCAGTGTAGTAGGTAACACTAGTTAAGAAGTTTTCATGCTGCTTCTAATCACTGCTATTTCACATTTGTTCCTAATCAATAGTTAAGAAGTTTTATTTACTTTTTTGCTCTGACTGCCTTGAGGTTCTGCTTTTTGTTACTGTTGCAAAGTTACATTTACCTTTTAGTTACTTAATTAAATTAAATAATTGAAAAATTAAATAAAATTAAATTACTGAGATCATTCAGCTGACTAGAAATAATTACTGCTTACAGTGTTGTAAAGAAAAACAAAATGAAGTAGTTTGACATTCTACTGCATTTGAGTCTGAGATTCAGGTATTTGGAGTTGCCTTTGATTCTTTGACATTCAGCTTAAAGCTTAGTGCATACAGTTTCATCTTCAATGCATTCATTAAATATCTTGCTGTCCATACTACTAATTCCACCCATTACTCCATCTAACATATTCCTATCTATTCCTGCCATGTCTTCCACATCTCTGACATGCTTCAGTCTCTCTTCAGTGACGGTGTCGGATTTTAGATCATCGCGGTGAAAAACAACCAGGGGGCGCGCTGATCTGTGTGTCAGTTTCAATAAAGCTGCGTAAAATGTAAACCCACCGGCTTTTTCCTTCGTTGTTGCTGTTTAACATTGTTTTGTATTGAATTGTTACATTCAATAAAGTTTGAAGAAAAAAAAGTAGAGTGAGCGCGTGCCGCGTGGTGCTCGGCAGTGAAAGCCGCCCGCGCAGGTGGGAGACAAGGAGAAGAGTGATAAAAGGTTTCCCATAGAAACCCTTGAAGTATGAACACAGGACTAGCAGAGAAAGTAAATTATGAAGACGAGGTAAATATACACCTTTTCGCAAAATATACTTTGTTGAAATAGGTGAAAAATATATTAACTGTTAGATATTTTAGTGGTCCGAGCGGACAAGTGAAAAATAAAGTCTTTTGGTCCGTACTGCTCGAAAACAGGACCGGGCCAGCGGACAAATGGCTATGTCGAGCCCTGATTTATCGTCTTCAATATAAAAACATTTATTTTATTACTAGTATGTATTTTCATGTATTCTTTCATTTTACTTTGATTTGAACTTTGAGTTTTTTACCTTTAAGGTTTGTTTTTTTTTCTTCCATGTATTAGTGTTTTTTGGTCTTTTTTTTTTATGGATTGCAAAACAACTTTTGTTTTTTTTCATTTGGTTACAAAACATTAATTACCAAGAACCTAACAGACAGAGTAGAGTATTCCTCTTCAAGTAGAAAGAAATCTTTTGTTGTTGTTTTTAAATGGATTACTTTGCAGAACAAACAGATCTGTTTGGATGCGAGCAGCAGATTCTATCAAAGAACATTTGAAGCTCATCTCTGCAGACTCCATCAGCTCCACCCTTTCTACTAAGGCTTAAATAATAAACAGAAACATGAATAGCAATGCATACATAAAGCCTCCTCACTGACCTCTCGGTGACCCAATGGGAGCTTCACTGTGGGACTTGACGAGGCGGCCCTCTGTGTCGGGGCTGCTCTGGGACCCAAATGACGCGTCGGGGCTGATGGCATCTCCGAGGTCCAGCCTGCACACCTCTGGTCCCTCGTCCTCCTCCTCTTCTGCCTCCTCGTCATTCTCCTCCTCTTCTCTTTGATCCAGCTCTGCCGTGTCGTCTTGCCTCTGCCTCTCCTGCTGTTTGCTGTGATTCTCAATCACCTGTGAAGTTCACAGAAGGCTGAGGAATCATGGGGCTCAGAAATGTGGGTTTTTTGTAAAGCTTCATTTACAAAACAAAGGATTTCAGTTCAGTACGGAAAATGTTTCCAAACCAAGTGCTAGCTTGAAATTTCATTTAATTTAATTTTAAAAATGGTCTACCTTATTTGCCGTCTCCATGACAACTTCAATGTTTAGGTTCTGTGCGGCCATGGCCAGCAGCTCATCGTCGTCGTCTTTGACATCCCAGGCGTCGCTGGTGATGCTCTCAAACTCCTGGAAGGTGGTGGCCTTCTTGGGCTTGCCTGGTGTGGCCAGAGGGGGCCTGGAGCCCACTTTCATGAGGCTAAGAGAGGGTCAAAGCGTGAGCGTGAGCCCGAGAAAGATAAACAAAAATGCAAGCGTGGATGATTGGAGCACATGTGAAACAGAAAGCACACAAAAAAGTATAAAGACTGTCTGACATTTAGTGGAAAAGAGAATCCAGTAGTTTTCCATGATCAGGTTATACATAAAACTGAAAAAATGAAGGTCTTATTTTTTTCCCTCTGCAGTCCGGTACCAATTGTACGGACCGGTACCGGTTCATGGCCCAGGGGGGTGGGGGACCACTGATAGAATGCGTTGTTTCGCTGGCTTGTAGTAAAATAAGATGAAAATCTGCTGTATATGCTCAAACTACTCTTTGTTTTTCCTTCTATACCTCAAAAGAATCAAAAGCATAAAATAATTTATAAGTGTTTTTATTTTAAAGTATTTAAAATAAAGGCAGAAAATAACATCTCGACAACCCTAACTTAGCCATGTTATTTTTTAAAAAGATATTGCCTTCTTACTTCAAAAGTCATTTTTAACTGCAACTACAATTTAAAAAAAGGGAGAAAAATAAAATGAATACAGAAAATTCTGCCAATTTTTGAATAATTCCAACAGATGTGAAATGGTGTCAAAATGAACGTATACTCTTTGTAGACAGAAATTAACTTTTTAAGTCACCATTTACTGTAGAAAGAATGGAGAGGTCAACCGCTCCCCCCTCGTGTTCCCAAACAGGAAGTACCTGAGGGTTCCAAGACGCCAAAATCCCATGGACTGTTTGTTATTGAGAAAAGTCATTTAAATTTGTCAGAATCTTCTTCTTTCTTAACATGTTCTTTCTAATCGTAATTCTTTCAAAGATAATTTTTCTTTATTGCTAGTTATTCGAGGTTTGAACTGACCAATTAGATGCCTCATTAAAAGGAGGTAGCGCCCGCTGGCCCCCACTTTTAACGTTTGATTGACAGCTTCTCCTGAGCCAGCTTTAAGTGGAAGGGGTGCGGACTTTAGACAAGCTCACTCATGATTGGCGACTGTAGCTCCCCTAAAAACGCGACTCAAATCAATCACTGTCCACGGGTTCCAAAATGGCGGCGTTCGTATAAGGAAACAATGGTGACGGTTTTTGGCCTGATTTTTGCGAGAGCCGGAGGTAAGGCGTTTTCTGTTGGTGACGTCACACCTCACTTTGTTCATTGTTTCTACAGTCAATGCAAACAACAACAAAATGAATAGAAGACAAAAGATCGTCTTCACTCAGCCTGCGATAAACATCCCACAACAGGAATTTCTGGTCAAGTCACTTCCTTTTAACGCTGCAGAACAGGAAGCGCCACACAGTCTAGTCAAAAAGTTCCCAGAATTCTACTGGCTGGACTCACAGGAAAAAGTCGGTTCTCCCTTCTTCAAACAGCCAGATCTCAACCCAGGATGTCTCACTATTGTGAGCTGTGAAAAACCAAAACAAACGTCCAGATTCCTGCAGTAAGCCACTTACTAAAGGAAATTAATAAGGTTGAGCTTTTTTTCCACAAATACAGCCTCATTAAAAACCCACTCTGATCATCTTTTGATCTATTTTCCAGGCATTCCTAGTGGCCTTCTGATTATGATAGTGTTTTAGACAATCTCATAAAACCTGTGTCGTTTTCCAAAACAGTTTCTGCAGTGTGGCAGTGGTTCATCAGGAATTCACCTAGAAGGTGTGAAGGGGACCAATGGCACTAGGGCTGGGCGATAACTCAATTTTAGCGATGAATTCAAAGTTGTTGTTTAAAGAGATAGATATATAGATAGGCTTTCATTGTCATTGTCCATTATACAGTGAAATTGAAGCATCACCATTTCAATGCAAGACGAAAATAAGGAAATATAATATCAAATATATTAGTATGTACAACATGTACAAGTGTACACGTACAAACTAATAAAGAAACGTCCAAAATTGCGTACAAAATTGTGTGCAAACATATCAGATGTGCAAGGAAATAAAAGAGGGCCTATATCAGGTAAAATCAACTTTTTTTTTAGTTTTTAAGTGTATTACAATAATTCCTCAAAAAAAAAAAAACACTCTAAAGCAGTACTTTGATCCATTCACGCATTTCTGAGCGTTCCTCTCAAACCCTGCTCTCTGAGCACCGATACCTCCCACCACTCAGAAGAAGAGAGCAAGTATTCACGCGCTTGTCAGAATCAAACAAAGAAAACTTGGACATTTCCAGCACCAGTAGCTCTAGCTCCAGTTCCACCAATGAAGAAATTATTGTTCTGTTGAATGATGAAAGACGCCAGAAAAGACGTACATTTTGGGTACATCCCATAGTTACGAGAAGAAAGAACATGGGGAGTTTTATCGACTGGTACAAGAGCTGAAAATGTATCATGAGCGTTTTCGGGGATATTTTAGAATGTCCGTCAGTGACTGCATCTTCTTCGTTTTATTTCTTCGCGGCAGTGTAGACGCTACTTGGCGTATATCTTCTTCGCCGTGACGTATGTGTGCTCAGCAAGACAGTTTTGTGTTTGAGCGCCCCAAGTTGTGTTGTACTGTAACTTCAGAAGCTTCAGACACGTGTGCAAAAGCGCCATTCTCATTGGTCGAATAGTTTTTGACGCAGCGCGTCAAACCAAAAAAACGGACCCGAGGCGTTTTTTAAAAAATGACGCTTTTACGCGTGGTGTTTTTCGCGTCGGTGTGCACACTCACATTGGTGCCCTTTGTATAGTCACGAGGTGTTAAACGTCGGCGAATATCGCGCGCGAAATTCGTCCCGGTGTGTACGGGCCTTTAAGCTGCACGTGACGGCGTCTCTGGACAATATGGGTCAGTGCTCAATGCGTTCTGCAGAGGGGTGGGGGGGCGTACAGTCGACTCCCAGCAGTGCAGAACTTTACATTAAAGGCAGATGCAGCGAGGTACAGGTGCAACTGATTATAATGGAAAACCTAAAGTCAGCAAAAATGAAGATGGAGGCATAAAAACAGTTATTTGTGTTTTTAACATAGTGGCTTCTTTTCAGATGTGATAGATATGAAAAAAGGCAGAACCGTTTTTTCCACATCTCACTTTGAGCAGTGGCATAGACCACACGTGTTGTAACTTATTTTTGTGTCATTTTTCACATTGCTGTATGAATTCTAATAAAACCAGGGTAAGTCTTGAAGCAGATTCATATTTTCCATGAGGTCATTACTTTAAAATAATGTTAAATGAAGATATGAGGATCTTGTTTGTGCTGTTTTTCCCTTAAGAATTTATATATGAAAGCAGATAAAGTGAATAAAAAGTAGTGAATTACTTTTTTCTAATAGTTTAAGTAATTTAATTATAATTTTGATCATGTAACTAAGTATCCACTAAATAGTAATTAACTAGAAGTAATTTACCAACCATTGCTCATATTTCATACAATCTTTAATGTGCCAAAATGTAATAAATCATCATATACAGTATATGGATTTAGTTTACTCTGCAAGGCTTAAGAATAGCACGATATGCCCTTTAAGAAGATTTATTTCTGGCAAAAATCAGGATTTGTTTTGCTTTCTTGTGCTTCAGTTGTTTGGACTAAGGTCAGCCGTTTCTCGCTATGGACAGACGTTGAAATGGCAGCTAGCCAAGAGGAGCTTGTTACCAAAACAGGAACAGTTCCTTCAGTTGAATGAAGCTGCTTCAGTAATGTCTGCTGCTGTTTGAAGGCTGATGATACCTAAAATGGGAGTTCAACCATTTTGTTTCAACACCCGAAACTGAGACACTCTGATGAAAGCAAGACGTGTTTGAATAAATGACTAAATGAATTCATTTAAATATGGACAGACATAAAAACAAAGCAGTATTCCCATGCCCATACCGTAAATTATGCTTAATTTATGCTTACCGTAATCTATGCTTAACATAGCAACAACTGATAAATCACCTGCCGCATTGTTTTACTTTCAGTTAAAGAAATTAAAGGTATAGAGGGGAAAAAATGATTAAAATGAAGCAAGAATCAAATTAAGTTTGAGAAAAATCAGAGATTTTATTTTTTGGTCCCCCAGCTTGAGTTGGCCCGGACCGAACCCAACTCCCCTCCCTGAGGTCTCTCTATTTACATGCTCTCCCGTTAAATAACAGCTTAAATACACCAAAAACACAACTTTTTATTCTACATCAAACTTTACTTAAGCCTTTCAGAGTAAACTATGTCCGTATATATGATGAAATATTACCTTTGGCACACTAAAGAACCATTTATTATGAAATATTAGTTATTTTCACAGCTCATTTTCATTCCCAGAAGAAAGACAACTCGAACTCTGAGGCTCCGCCTGTCTCTCATTGTGGGTGGCACCCATTTTCATGGCATCAACCTAGAGTCGGCCTCAGCAGCGGCCTCTGCGTTTCACCCACGAAACAAGCAACATCCAAACTTTTGCAAAAAAGGGACGTGCACATTATGCATTTAAAATAACAGCGTTTTTGCCTATCACTGCGCTGAGAAAGTGTGTGTTTGTTAGCCTGGGGCGGAGCTGACAGTGCAGACTCTTCCTGGAAGGGGCTGTTCTCACTTTATGATGTCACAATGTGAAAAATCCACTCGTTTTCGCTGGATTGGGAGGGGCTGGTGTTCACGTTTTTAGGGCTGGTGTTCACGTTTTTAGAGGAATACTCCGAAATGCGTGAACAGAGCAAAATGCCACTTTGGGGGTTTCTTTGTGAGTAATTAACATTAACTTCAAAGCTCAAAAAGCTCATTTTACATGAGATAGACCCTTTAGGTTTTCACACCTGGTGCCACGGAGATCTAAATCACATAAAAGCAAATGTTTTGGAATGAAATCAAACACGGTGGCTCAGAAGTTTAGATTAACAGCAGACTTTCCTTTAAAAAATCTGTTGGCGTTCAATTAGAGCAACAAAAGACACTGAACTTACTTTGAATGGAGTCGTGGGTCGAAGGGTGGATGCTGCGCCCCGTACACATGCTGGATGCTGAGGAGGAACACCGAAAATGAATGAAGAAATCTGTGACAGGCTGCCAAAGTTAGCTTAGTTATTAGCAACTGCTAAAAGAGGAACCAACACGGCGAAAACTGCATATAAAGGATGTATATTAAGGAAAGTATTTAAATTCGATTTATTATTTTAACTAAACAAACAAATAACGGCTACAAAAACACACAAGTTACAACTACTAGTAGTATAGCTATGTTAGCATAGCTTTTTAAGCTAAATTAGCAACGTGTACTTTCTGTTTATAAGAGCTATTTATCTTAAAAATTAGAATACTAAAAAAAGTCAGCACTCCCCCGAGTTGGTAGAAATTATTACGAAAACAAAGTTGCAAGGGAAGCTGAAGAATGCGGCGTCAGCTGAGTGAAACTAGCTGCACACAGCTAAGCAGAAGAGGGAACACGTCACATACCTGCCAGGAAGCTTCTCTGCGTTTCTTTTCCAGAACTGTTTTTTATTTCCGTCACTCGACATCTTCCCCCCCCACACTCCAGAAAGTCCCCAACTTCAAAACCCGAACGCTGTCGCTGTCTCTGAAGTGTTTAATCGGCCTTTATTTACGCCAGATCCCCTCTTGAACTCAGAAAGCTGCCATGTTGATACTGCCGGAAAGGCAAGTAAACGCGGCCGTGATTGGCTGAGACCAGATGGACCAATTACAAGTGAGATCTGTTACAGAAGCTGTTGACGTGATTGATCCGTGGTCTTTGCTTTATTGACAGAATTTCCCATCTGTCAGTCACTAGCATCAGGACCAGCACTATTTATAGAATCAGAAAAACGTATTGCAATCATTTTGTTTTAGATAAAATTACAAAATGAAGCTGAAAGTTTTGCTACTGTTAGACTACACGTTCTCGACGCCTGAGCATCAAGGAAAAACAGACTTTTAATTAACTTTTTTAAGTAAAAAGGAGAATCCCTGAAATGTTTGTAGAATTTGTCTCATAAAAGCTTCCTCTTTCACCAACAAACCTTTATTATTATTATTATTATTATTATTATTATTATTATTATTATTATTATTATTATTATTATTATTATTATTATTATTATTATTATTATGTTTGCACATACAGAAATATGACGATTTCAATAATAAAATAAGAATGCATGTTCTGAAACATAGAAACACGGAATCATGGCCAATTTCAACTCAAGGTTATATAAAATGTACGACAGAAAACAAGATGAATACATAAAAACAAAGAGTTATAAAGGTTGTTTTTAAGAATTTCGAATAAATGGTCTCGTCTGCTGATGCTGCGTTTCGTAACTGGATTATAACAACCAGCAAAGCACAAAAACAGCATTCTCAAAATGAAGACATCTCACTCTGTCGTAAATGTTCCTGACTGCGTTTGTTTTCTTATTTTTTAATTAAACAATGAAGGTGGCTGATATAAGTTAACAATTATTTATTCATTATTGTTTTAAACGAATTAATCAAAATTTCGCCAGGAATTTTCTGAAAAACCTTTATTTTAAGAAAGTACACATCGGAAGTTATGACTGGAAAGTGAACTCTGGCAGAAGTGCCCAGAAATCTTTGAAATACAGATCCTAATAATCAAACAAATAGAAAGTGTCTAGTTATTAAAAAATATATATACATGTGTTTTTAGTGTAAGAGCTGAGTTTTCTCCCACCGCAAAAACTGGGTCAGTGTTCGTTTTCCGCGACAGAGTGTACCATCGTTTCCATGCACGATCTTTGTTGAAGCGCCTGTTCCTCCGCTAGCACCAGTCGAAGGTAAAGCGATTCGTCCAGAAGGCGAGTTTTGTGACGCTGGTCGTACCAAAATTGGGATGAGGACACCGAAACACTGTTGACAATGACCGGTCCAGCCGAGGATACCAAGAGTCAATTGACATTGCTGTCGTCGAAGCTTCTTCATCAACACCAAGCGGTGGAAGCGGCTTTAAATCGTCATGTCTTTGTTTGGAAAGAAATAGAAGAGAAAAGCCAAAAAATAAGCTCTGGCTTTTCTAAAACACGTAAGTAAAGCTTTACCAGGAGTCTTGTCTGTTAAAGCTAAATACTCGTGCTTAGGTCAAGAGGAAGGAAAAGTGTAACCACAACACAAACCCTTTGCATGCATCTGAGGGATATGACGAGTAGCCGCCGTGCTACTAGCATAAAGTCGATGTATTATGTTTTTGACCGTGCTAAAGGAAACAGTAGCTGTTCAAGTCCGCTCATGGTCAAGAGCGGGACAAAGGAAGTTTTCGGTCACAAGTTCTTACAACCCTGTTATAAGCACCTGACAAAGTCGCTTGTTAATGTGTACCCGGGGATAAAGTTCAGTATTTACATTATTCATATAGCCAAACATGATTCCCCATTTTCCACTGGGCACGTGCACATCCTGTATGCTAGCTTCTTTGGTTAAATAACAACAAATGTGTCAAATTAAAACAATTAAGTAAAAATCTTTATTTAAAGTAGGCTTTGTATTGCATACATTTAATGACAGTTTCTTTATTGTAAAATGCTTTTACACCTGCTATTGAACTTCAATGACAGTATTGTGTCATCGGTATACATTAAGATTTGGGAGCCGGTTTAGCTCGTGCTGGTTCGCGGCGCCTTCCGTCCGTGAAACCTGGGTTCGAATCCGGGCTGCTCCCTCTCCACTTCTCTGCCGGTCCCAAGCCCGGTTGATTTGAGAAGGTTGCGTCAGGAAGGGCATAAAACATTGCCAAGTAAACCATGCGACGTGTTCACTGTGCTGACCTCTAATGGGAAAAAGCAGAAGTATATATTAAGCAATGTATAGCTACTACTGTACTATAGGCTAACAGATATAAAAAACATCTTAGTTTTGAAGTCATTGACTGTATGTGAGAACAGGCTATATGCACACGGAGGTGATGACGTACTTCCGCTAAAATCTCAGCCTGCTAAGCCATTTCCGCTCGCGCTGAGGCGATTGTTTACAAAGCGATATAACAGCAACTACAATATGACTAGTAAGAAAACGTTCAAATTTCAGCGAACCATCTATAGTACAGCCGAGCATTGCTGTGTGCCTCTGTGTCAAGCTTCGAGCAAGTACAACAGTTTACTTAGTTTTCATACATTTCCATCTGACGCGGAAATCAGGCGAAAATGGCTTGTAGCTATCCGGAGGGACAAATTCACAGTTACTCCCCATACCCGAGTATGTAGCCGACATTTTAACAAGGATGATGTTCGTGAGCCCTTATCAGAGACGGGGAGGCGGCTATTAAACAAGGGAGCTGTCCCAGCACTGTTTGAGTGGAACAATTTCACCCTTCCCACTTCACGACCGGGGGTGTGGGAGAGGAGAGAGCGTCCTAGCTTTGTAAATTACTTTGTATAAATTGGATTTTATAATTAATGTTATGTATGCACTGCTGTACATTGCACATACTCTTTGAATAAAGAACTACTGAATTATTTGCGCGTTATATGTACTTTACCTCACCAATGCTTTTAAGCCATCTGTAATATAAGAATAATACTTTCATGCACAGTGAATTATTTACTGAATAACATTTATTTAGGGCTCCCAATTTACAAACAACAGTTATAAAATACTATTTTTAGGTAACCAATTATCAAAAAAATTAATCGGAAGAACATGTAACATGTAATTTAATAATAGATTAGTATTAATACAACAAGAAACATAGTAATACAATTAAGAAAAAATATAAAAACTTGAATCAATATATATGTACAAATATTTTGAAATGGATTGAACTAATAAGAGTTACTGCCAGTAAGAGAAATGGAGAAAAGAGAAATTAACAGCACTCTATAAAGAAGTGTGACAGGCAATCAGAATCTAATTATTTAGGGAAGCAAAGAGTTTGTTTTGTGTGCGTTCTCTAATGTTGTTTCCAGGGACATCATGTGGTGCTGCTGATGTTCAGTGCAGACAAAAGAGCAGGTAGCGGGTCCCAGCCTGTAACCCTGAAGTGGCAGCTGTGGGGGAGAAGGAGCATCTGTGTGGGGACAGGTTTTTGGAACTCTTTTTGCTGGCATATGATAGGATAACACACTTCCTTCTTGCACTTTTCCAAATGCAGAGTCAACCAGAGGAACATTAATGTCCATAGCCATAGTTGTTATCAGTGGAGCCACATCACTTGGAACATCTTGGTAGACTTCATCCACCCTGAGTGTGGAAAGTTCAGGCAGAGCTGAACTGACACCCTTATACAAGTTGCTCCTATGGAAAAAACAAAATAATGTTTTTTTTATTTAATTTTTTAAAATGAGCCATAAAGTAAGTACAAAAAAGGTTTTCAATAAATACAAACATCCATAAATAGAAAATTAAGTAGAAAAGTACCCTGTTAAAAACATTAGTTACCATGGATCTTGGCTTATGCCACTTCTGTTCAGTCTCTGTGCAGCTGTGTGTTGGGGGAACAGAGGTGATGCTAAGCTGGCAATAATGTGCAGTCTGGTACAACAGTGCTGCCACATGATTACACACAGCTGTACCTGCCACACAGGTACACTGGCAGCTTTGTAGCTGCACAGGACGGGCATCCCCAAGCACAATCTGAAAATACACAAATCTGTTATAATAGAATAAAAGTGCAGTTTTTTAAAAAGAGAATACACGAGTACAGTGAGAATGTTTAACAAAACAAACAAATTTGAACCATCGACATATAATTATTAACTACTAAAACAATTAATAACTACTAAACAATTTGTATGAGCTAAAATTGTAGCCACAATATTATTTATATTATTATTTATCTCACTTTACTCATCATCCCCAACAGTGGACACAGAACGTGTGTCAATGCAGTGACAAAACGGAACTCAGTTTCTGTGAATCCCAGTGATTAGCGTACATATTTAAATATCGATAAATATTCCAACACACCAGTGTTATTTATGGTATGGTAAATGAAATTTGTCTTTAAAATAACCTTTAGCATTATTAGATGCAATGATTCACAGAAACTTTGATCTGCCAAACGTAACCTGTCTCATGAACCATGAACCAATCTGCGCTGAACCTGCAGTATAACTTTCTCTTACGCTTAAGCTGTGAGGCTTTTGGCTTTTCCTCATAGATCTGTAGCACTCAGCCCTATTTGTTACCTCTCCTGTGCTTGAATCCTTGTTTGAAACTGACATTGACAAAGGCGTTAGGAAAATTGGCTGTGATTGACACATAATAGTAAACATAGCCTACGCTGCACCTGCTGCGCTAGCACTAGATAGCATGCATGCTATGGGCATGTAAACACAGAACACGTCCAGATCAAAATTGTGGATGTAGCTTGACACATACAATTTGAAGCCCTTCTCTTTCTTGGTTGTCGAAGTGTGACATAACTTTTGTATGATTCGACTCACGTCGTTGACCGTTACCTTTGGGACATCATGAAGGGACCGAGTGAAAAATGCCATAGTTGTTATTGACGCTATGTGCGCCGTCGACGCCGGATGTAACCTGGCTGGCCGACTTGGAATGCGGAAGTGAGTGTGCATATAGCCTACTGGACAGTCAGTGTGATGTAGAAAATGGCTAACTTCAGTTTCTAGCTAGATTAAATCCATATTCTATTTTTTTCCCAATAAGTAGGTACCGCAAAGGGTGTCACTGCGTATGCTGTTTGCGCATGTTCACTTCACCATGAAGAACTTGGTTTCAACATTTGGAAATTTACAGCGTTAAAATATACGTCTCAGTGCTCACTGGGGTTGCTTATACTTTGATTTCGATTCAGAACAAGGTACAGTGGACTTAGCGGACATTTGTGAGCAAATAAATGATAAATTAGGTCCCCAAAACAACCCCCTAAACATTAAGGAAACTTGATGAAATGCACAACATTTTTGTTGCAGACCTGAATCCCACATGTCAAATCATGACAAACAATGTTAATGAGTGCGTTATAGTACGGTCACAAGTTCAAGCCCTTAATACAGAATAATAAACTGTACTAGGCAGACATAAAGCATGCAACAACACGAATTGAACGATCTTCTGAAAAATATTAAAAATTGTGGAATCACTTCAATAATAATGTCCTGTGACAAATAGGGAAGATGTGGTATTGAAAAAGACATGTCCAACATGTCCAACAAACTGAAGTCCATTAAGTCACAGTTTGTTGGCGCTGACGACGTGAGTAAGCAGTGATTGGTCTGAGTAACTGTTTTCATGGGGAATCTCGCCAATCAGGAATGGACTTTTTGGAAGGCCAGACCCTTGCCACTTGAAAGCAAGCTACACTAAATCTGTCAAACGTATCGAACGTTGGATGTGAGAGCACATACTTTTAGTAAGGCATCAAGATTGCCCCGTTTATAACTTGAATAACTTGTACTGCAGAAAAAAACATAATAAAATAAAAATAGCATTTTCACAAACATCTTAACAAAGGTGCTGAGCAAGAATGGGTATTCTGAAAACTACAATGACTGAGTAATAGCTGTTTATTTTTCTACTAAAAAAACTATGTAGTGAGTAGTGAAGGATTTCGGACATAGCCTTTTTGGTTTCTTGGTGCCAGCGGGTACTTCCTGTTGCAAACAGGAAGTATGTGAGAGGGGAGGGGTCACTCGGTTCAGTTCTCATATATAGTCAATGAGTGCACTAAATAGAGCGTTTGCCAATTTGCCAAGGTATCCAAATCTAAAATTTTAAAAGCTCTCCAAAGCTCTCTAGATTGTTGAATAAAGACCGCAATGCATTGTGTTTGAACAGTTTGTTTGTCGTTTAAAAAAGTGTATGTAAATTAATTTTTATAAATCATCAAAATTGTCATCCTCAGAACACAGCTGATTCATAAAGTCTTTGTGCAATGTTCCTATTTGTTAGGTTTTTATCTAAATGACATTACATTTATTTTATGTTTAATAATTTAAAAACGTTTAAGCCCTGTGACTGGCTGGCGACCTGTCCAGGGTCGTCTTTGCCCAGCAGTAGCTGGGACAGGTTTGGGCAACCCCAGGACCTCGAAAGGGCTAAACCGGGTCTAGAAAATGGAGGGATGAATGAAAACTTTGTGTCTATTTCAAAGTAATATCAACCTAACAACTACTAATTAATTTTGTTTTAGGCTACCTTTGTTTGAAAATATGTTGTTCAGTGAGATATTCAAGTCTCACTGTTGCTGTTGCAACACTGAACAGGTGTAAAGCTCCTGCAACACTTGGAAGAGGCACAACCCACAGAGGATAAAAGGTGGACTTGTTCTAATAAAAATAAACCTGATTCTGTGAACAGAAGTATTCAAACAAGGTTAAATACTTAAATAACTCATGAAATCATGCTGGTTCCTGAACAAACTTAGATACTTTTGTCCATGCCAAACTTGTTGATAAAGCAAATCCCCACTCAAAGATGTATTGAAAATTTTGTCTTAACCTTTGTAGATGGTTAGCTCAAATATTAGCTCGGGTCTGAAGAGGTCAAAACATGGTTCTGCATTAGTCACTGTGAACAATTAACTAAGGACAAACAAAAAGGTCTTTTTGTTTTCCACTCAAGGTTATGGCGTTGTTTTAACCCTCACAGGTGCATACAGACTGATTCTGCAGATAATAAAATCATAGTTTTGTGGAAATATTACAATCCATATTTTATGTCTAAACTGCCAGTTTTTCCATGAAAAGGTTGTTTAGCACAAGGAGAAATGTTTTTTTAACTTCTATGATGAAACACGTTTGAAAAGTAACAATAGCCAATTGCAGTATACAAACCAAACACTGGAGAGACGGTTAGCTAATCTTTATTCCAAAATAAAATGATTCAACTTTATAACAAAAATTAACACCAAAAGGTGTTAAGGTAGAAGGATAAATAATAAAAAGATAAATAATAAAAAAAGGTAGATGTATGTAGCTGTATGAATAAATAAACATAACTGAATAAGGAAATAGATTAAAATATATTTCAGAAAAAGGATTGTCCTCTGTGTTTGCAGAAAATTTATTTTCTATAACCTCTTACATCTCGTGTTCCATAGTAGGAAGTACCGACTGGCTCCAAGAAGCCAAAATCTCATAGACCTCTGTTGAAAAAGAAACAGCTATTACTCAGTCAGAGATATTTTTCAGAATAACCATTCTTACTCAGTACTGTTTTTAACATGTTCTTGATAATCCAATTTCTTTAAATTATATTTTTCTGTAGTGCAAGTAATTCGAGTTATAAACTGACCAAGATGAGGATGCAGTTGTATCAAGAGTAGCCCTCTGAATGTTTCCACTATTTACATCTAACAGCTCCCACTCAATCTCAAGGTGCTTAGGTTTAGTTGAGGTAATGTTTGTTTGGCTAGATGGGCCCTGCATTTACTTCACCACACTGAGCGGAGTGATTACAACTGGCTCTGCATGCTTCAGGAAAAACTTGCCCACTGACCTTCTCAGAAGTGCAATCTAGTGTCCTGTAATAACCTGCCAGAAAGACTTCCACTTATTGAGTCAACCTCCTCCTTGTGATTGTTGTGACAGAAGTAGTTCAGTTAACTAAAGTGAGTTGTTACCAGTACGGTTATGAAAGTTTTAAAGCTGCTTTAAGATAAAACACATGCTATCTCACATTTCATTAAACGGCACTCAATGTAGATGGCTAATTGAATAAATTAGCTCAGTGGCCTAGTGGAGGGGTGTACACCCTGAACCTATGAGGTCATGGGTTCAAATCTATGGTTGTGGTCATACCAGAGACTAAAAATGAGACCCAATCTGTCCCTGCTTGACACTCAATATTAAGTGGGTTGGGAGTTAAAGAACCATATTGATTCCTGAGTGCATTCCCCCAGGGAGTTTGTCCAAGAAATTTTACACACCCAGGTGTGTGAGAATCAGTGGGATTTGAACTCTAAATCACTTTCCTTTGAGACCTTTGAATAATCCTGTACTACTAGTTGTATGTGGTGCACTTTAGTTAGACTTTAACTTTAATGGAGATCAGAGTGGTGAGAAGAGAGTTTATTTGGCTGATTCCCACCTTCCCAAATAAGGACCTTCTGGTGCTCTTCACAAACATTCCCTTCGCTCTTGTCTTTTTCTTCACGTTTTTTTCCAGTCTGATACTGTAAAACACCTGTAAAATGCAAAATTCAGCACAAACACAACATGAATGGCACATATTGCCTTAATTTGAATTTTTTTAACTTTATTCAGAGATCACCTTTCCTATAATACAACGCCTCAAAGTACTTTACATAAAACACAACGAAACAGGGAAAAAAAAAAGAATCAGTCCATGAAATCAACTCACTTTTCTTAAAACCCTTCTCAGTCAGGCTGTTCCACGGTGCGCATTAGAGTAGAGCAGTGGTCCCTAACCTTTTTCAGGCCGTGGACCAGTTTAATGTCAGACAGTATTTTCATGGACAGGTCCAAACGGAGAAGAAGTTGACGTTTAATATTTTTTAGCTTCCAGGTTAAAATGCTACTGTTTCTTTTTTTCTTTTGCAGATGACGAAGATTCGGTGAAGGAAAATTGTTGATTTGTAGAAGTTGTTTCGGATTTGTAAAAATTCAATAAAAGTGACCTTAGGGCTACTTATTTTTTTTAATTCAATACCATCATAACACTGAAACTTAACCCAGTCTCAGATAATCTTTCAGAGCAAAAAGATTTTTCATATTTTGTTTTTACATAAATCCTGATTCAATATGTATTTTTTTTAACACAGATTAAACACATATTCTGTACTAAAGTATCTTAACAGCTGCCTTCCTAATTCACCCTTATTCTCCCTCATACAAGTTCCCTCAGATCAGAAAAATTTTACTTTGGCAACTTTATTTGATTGAATCTTCATTCTCTTTAAAATGTTTGCAGCTGTTTTAGACCAAGACTTTTGATGAAGATGAAGACATTATCGTGGATGCTAACAACCAGACGCTAACTTTACTTTACTTAACTCTCAAAGTGTGATGGATAAATAAAGCACAAAAAAATGCCTCAACCGCAATAAAACTGGTATTTTCTAAATATAATAATAGACGTTAATTCACCATCGTTATTATTTGCATATGTGAAATATTGAGAGCAGGCATCGCATATCAAGCAGAGCAGCTTCTGGTACAGGAGAACATCTGTCTTAAATAAATCCATATATCGAGGAAGACTCCTTGTTTTGTCTGTAAATATCAGTTTTATTTTTCTTTTAAGTCAGAGACCCCTATTCGGGTTCTACTAAACTTCCTTTAGTATCAGAAAATAAACAAAATGGAAATAATCAAAGTTAGTTTGTGCATTCTGTAAATCCTCTGTCAGTCCTTTGCTTTCTGGGAGGGTCCTGCAGTAGCACCTGCTGCTGGGAATAGGTTGGGAATAATGGGTGATTCACATCAGCGTTCTGAAAAATCTCCCAAAAATCTAAAAAAGTGACTTGACTTTCTGAACGTGTTGCAAGACGTTATGAAAAACTTGAGCCTACAAATTGTGGCTACTGTTATAAATTGATTCAATGCAAATGATAGTTAAGCTGCTGCTGATCACTGTTTAAACCCTCAGTGCCGTCATTTTATCAAACCAAAGGAAAAGACAAAACATTAGCCATATCATGAATAACTACAAACGTATCCCAACTCATCTTGGATACACTTGAACACCATATATCTTCCAATAGTTTATTAAAAACTAAACTTCTCTTGTTGGAAACCAGCTATTATTCACCTCGTAGATAGAAAGATGATGGGTAAACAGGGTTTATTTGGCAGTAAAATATGGTATGGTACCGTACTTTCAGGAGCAGAGAACAAAATTGTTTCATATGACTATGTACCCTCTGTCCGGCCGCAGTTCTGCTCTTTCTTTCCATGTCAAAGGAGAGGATTAACATATCGGGGATAGCACTTTCATGCTCTTCTCAACCTCTTCCAGCCACCTTTGCGCAATGGGTCCTTGGAGACTTTTCGACGGCGTTATTACAGATCGGTGCTTAACCCTTTAACACCGGAGCTGGCGACAGGAGATAACACAATTTGAATTTTTGTAGCTCTTTAACAGGTTTTGCAATTAACATACAGTAATTCCAACTTATTTTGAAAGCTGGGGAAAGCAGCTATGCCCTGATATGCAGCACTTTACTTCCAAGGTTCTTTTACTTCTGTAAAATGTGGAATATCAGCCCAAAACAGTTTTTCTCCGCTTTCAGCATCCATTGGAATTATGTTAACCCTTCTGCTATCCTATGACCCCACCCTACCACGACAAAGGTGGATAAAGGTGGAAAGATTTCATGTAATCCATGGACACCAGTGAAGATCACAAATCATTGAAGAAAAAAGGTTCAGCGCACTGTCTAGTGGGTCCAGATGACCCAACTCCCAATGTTAAAGTGCCTAGGATAGCACAAGGGTTAATTGCACAGAAATTCAAAGAGTTACGGTAATTCAAAGGAGATTGGCTGCTATTGGAGACTGGCGTCCATTTGTCTTGACATCTCATCAAAGCCGGCATTTATCAGAAATGGGTATCAATAAAAGATGGGCCATTACTAAATATATGGTATTTCAAAAGATAATTTAATATGTTATTTGACATTGATTAAAAACTAGAAAAATCCAGAAGTTCAGAAGATTTTTTAAAGTAGTTTATGACATATTGACCTTAGTCGTGAGTACAAGTTTTAACTCCAGTGTTATAACTTTAGGCAAAGAGAACTAGCCATTTTATTACACCCCTACTCTTCTCCTGCCATTCTTTACACTTCCATTGTTCTGGGTTTTTTTTTCTTTCTTTATCTGTTTGCTTAAGCATTCGCTCGACAAACACTAGTGTGCCTGAGAGAAATCTACGTCTTGTCTGACAGCTTACCACCATGTGTACCCAGGCAGATCTGCGCTTTGTAATCTAAAGCTGGTCCTCAATGCACAGGCCTGTCTCAGCTCTGAGAGACTGCTGCACAGGGAGGGAGACAAACACAGATAAACAAACATTGCCAAAGCACGATAGCTGGAGTAAACTCTTAAAGTTTTTGCTGCATCACTGGTCCCACTGGCCCTTGATTGTAGTTATTTACTTTAGGTTGGGGCAATAAGATAGGACCTCTAAAGCTAATTACACCCGCAAGCCTTGTTTTGTTTGAAATGTAGCTCTTCTATTTCAATACATTGTAGACCGACATTAAAAAAGTTTTTTTCTACAGTGGTTCTAGAGTTTGGACTAGTTTAAATTGTTGAATAACTGGAATGAAATCAATCTTCAATTAGAAAATGCAATATTGAATCATCAAATCAATGAAATGAATTTCTTTTGAAGACCCACTCCAATGAAAATCGTGTTTTTGGTGTTTTTTTGCATGTTCTTTTGGCATTTTCTCATAATGGAGGACTTAAGCCTAAAATTGCATTTCTGACGCTCACAACTCAGATGTGAATTTATTAATGCACTGCAGCTGCTCTGCATGAATTATTATCCTAGAAATGGTCACAGTTTTCTTTTATTCTAGCTAAAAACAGCATCATCATGATTTAAAGACCTCTGGGAACACTTTTACAAAAAAAAAAGATGATCACAGCGATTAAAGCGATTTCTTTTGTTTTGTCAGGTAAAATACAATTTTTGTTATTTTTTTAAAGAAACATTCATAATTTTAGTTAAGAAAGTTCCACCTTTGTTTTAGGGTGATAGAACAGATTCATCACTGCAAAAGATAACAACAGTAAGAGTAATGTAAAGCTAACAAAAAATCTGTGGCAGCCAACAGAGAATGAACGAAGCCTTCCTCAGATATACAGCAGTTTGTTCTCTGCTGAATTGTCAGTGCCAAAGCACCGCCACAGTAAAAGTATCAGAACTGATCCACTGCGTACTGGGAGGAGAACAAAGCAAAATACGAGCATGATGACAGCCGGTTGTCAGCGGAAGAAGCCTGGCTTTGTGTTGTCACAGATGCACACAAACACTAACTCTACCGTGCAAACAAACACAAGGTATGTCGTGTCACGACAGCGTGATTGCAGCTGTTGCAGATCTATTGTGCACTTTGATAAGCTCTCGGACTGATGTTTGATCACTAAAATTGTAAGATGGACAGAATCTAGGTTGTACGACGATGTAGAGTAAAGCACTGTGTGTTTACGTCATCAGTGAAAAATCCTGCTTTCCCCGACGTGATTTAGGCAAAGCAGGATGTACAGGATTAAGAGGTTATGAGCCTGACACTCTAGAGAGGCCAGTCTGACACTGCGTTTCTCTGCTGCAGCCTAACTCAGCTACTGTTGGGCAGAGACAGGGTACATGCAGGACAGGATGCCAGTCTGCCGCAGGGCTACTCAACCACACATACTCACCTTTACACCTCGGGACACTTTAGAGATACAGTACCATCAATCTACGAAAGATATTTTTGAACTGTGGAAGGAAACCAGAACTCCCAGATAAAACTCATACATACACAGGGAGAACATTTCAAACCCCACGAAGTAAAGACACAGCTGGAATGTGAACCACTACACTAGTCCATCTAATTTATTTGTTGTTTAATTGTAATAAACAGAACTAATAAAAGTGGTCCCTTGTTAATTGCAGGAGTCACGTTCTGCTTTATTTTTTACTATAATATATAGATGTTTTAAGGCTGTAAAACCCTCAATACACACTTAATATAGAATGAAAGCAAAGATATGCTTGCAACCAAATAATTACTGTATGTCACTCTGGCAAGCTTGACAGATAAAAGTCAGTCAGGACACAGAACACTGTAAGCTGTATATAAATAAAAAGCAGGGGTCGAGACCCTTTTTGCCATAGAAGATGTCACATTGTGGAAAAGGTTTATCCATGTCCGTTTCAAAAATGTACCTTAGTGTGGACGTAGTCCAGGAATTTTTGTCACGTGTTTGGACCTTCCTGAATTGGATGCAAACCTATAAGTATCAAACGTTGCAATTCTTTAAAAGACCACTGGGTACTGGTGGCAGACATTTATTGTAGACTTCCATTTTATAAACTCCTCGTACTCACCAGAGTCCAAGGTGTAAAGAATTCCAAGGTTTATTTTTAAAACAGACTGCTTTTTGTTTCACTATTCTTAGAAATGACTATAGGTCAGAGTCTGAGCCACGCTTTTAGTGAAAAATCATTAACCTGAAGACAAAAGTTGAATATGATAATGGGAAACATGTCTATATTTGTAGAACAGAAGCTACTTAATTGCTCGTACTTGTTTGATGTTTGTAAGATGTTAAGAGGAAGAGGAACTTCCCATTAGGATGAAGAATGAATGCTAAAAATTAAATAATAGAATGCTTTATTGTTTTACTTTGCTTCTCAGGATTCTGATAAAGAATATCAATAGTGAAATAAATGCAACCTTTGACACACTTCTAAAGATAACACCTGTTATATGAGATGCCACACGTACAAGATGTTAGCACTTTCTTAGTCTGACCAAGCTTCTTATTCTTACCCAGAGAGGCCTCATCTGCACTGGTACTCGTTTATTTATCAGGTTTCAATGGAATAAATTGGTACCCTGATCTTAGAGAAGGTGCTTCTTTCTGGGTCAGCAAAAGAGCACAATAGCATTGGATAGAGTACAAGGAGTAGAGTTACAGTCGACAGGGTTGATGTGCTATTGTTAGTTTTTCTCAGTTTTGGTTTCACATTATTGTTTTTTTACTGCTTGATCCCTTTCCAAGAACAGTGAACTAGGGTTGTGGATTGTTACTTAGGTTGCGATCCGATTCGATTCACCAATCAAGCTCAACGATTCACAGATCAAACCCAGATTCTTTTATATATTTATTTTATATAATGTGTTTCTACAGTTGCTGTCTTTTTACTGGATGTATTATTTTGATTATATATATTAAATGACCATCATTTATACCTTTATTTTGAACAAGAGATAAAAATTAACAAAACTGAAGAAAACACGAAGATTTCACTGGAAAGAAATGGTGTTTGTCACTTTAAACAAGTTTTTTTAGTCAACCTTGTAAAATTCAGCAGTAACAAAAACAGCAAAAAAAGAAACATCACTGTTGTTTTGGATCATTGAACAAAAAATCCCAGTTATTCCATCCTCGAAGTTCTGCAACACTTTACATTCTAAAACATTGCATATTGGTGCAATCGAGTATGAGAAGCCGCTCTTCAATCATCGAACTCATGTTGATTATGTAATCACTACTGTGCAGGGCTGTGCAAGGCTGCTTTTCTACATTTTAGAATCCGCTGGAGTGACATTATTTGCATCAATGGTTGAAGAGTTACTGTAATTAAAAGGATGTAAACACTGGAGCTAAAAGTTTGGTGTTAAAGTAAATTTGTTTTTTCTGTTCTTATTTCAATAAGCAGAACTTCAGTTTCATTTTTTCAACCACAGAAAACACCTGACAGTTCTAATAGGAAGCTTCACCGACACTTTATTTTGAAGATTTGTTTACTTCTGGTCACAGTAGCGCTGCACAGTCAATTTTTTTTGTTTGTACACTTAAAATATAACATTTTTTTGCATTTAAAGCAATACATTTTGCCTGAATTGTATTTTACTACACTATTTTATTTAAAATGTATAGAATTTTCTCTCTTTTTTAAGCTCTCATAATTCAAACCGTCATAGAAAAACGAGTCTGCTTGCTATTGTAGATTTTTGTAAATGTTTCTAACTGAATGCATTCTGTACAGGACACGGTCAACATCCAGTCAGGATGCAGAACCCAGCGTTGTAGTAAAAAAAAAAGCATGAAAGATTGCAATACAGCAAGGGAACACTATACTGGCTAAATCACTATGTTCTTCTTGAATCTTGTGTATGTTTTTAAGACTTTCCCTAAAGCCCTGTTGATTGGAAGATTGATCTACAATTTCTCAATGAAAAATGTCTGAATTCAAATGATCTAGTCAATTACTAAACCCCGAAACTGCCTGAAAAGCAATATGAGGGAAGCTAAATGAAAATATTTCATTTAGAAAATGACATAAACAAAGTCAATTGTGTAAATACCTCCTACTGCAGCCAAGTGCAAGCACAGAGGTCCATCCATCAAAGCATTTTCCACTTGGTCCGGTTCAGGGTCACAAGGTTGCTGGAGCCTATCCAGCTACTATCATGCTGCCCCAAGGTCCAAACCAGTAAATTATAAGCGTATTTCCCTAAACTCACTATTCCAAAATCTCTTATGACCTTTATGACACCAGACTACGCTTTTGAGAGTTTTCCGTCATCTATAAAGCATTTTATTTGTTGCCACCAAACATTAAAATTCATGAACAAGTTCCAGAAATGAAAAGAGGCTTTTCCCCCACAGTTACCACAGTGCTGACTTTTTGCAGATATCAGACCTATCGGGCTCACAGCTGTACGCTGAACCCTGTGGTGTAAATAGGCAGCACTGTGAGCGCTAAGATTCTTTTCAAGCACAAAGGAAAGTATGTCAGAGCAGAGAGGATCTGGTTTGTATGGCCGGGGGCTTAGCATGTAGCTTAGGGACTGCAATGGGGAAAAAGTTCTGTGTAGTGACAGGATTATGTGTCTGTACCTCAGAGAGTGTGTGTGGGTTACTTTAGCAAAAAGCAAATGTCTCCCTTTTGTTTCCAGATCCTTCCTCAAAATAAGATTCATTTTGTTGTGGTCCATTTGAACAATTTTGGCCTAATAAAACACTTCTATAAGAGACTGTAAAAGAGGACAGGTACATTTTTTTATTGGTTTTAACAAGGAAAAATGCAGATTTTTTCTTAGAAGCTAACAACTTTAAAATGTGGAGATGAATTATCTAAATCCAGCAACTGCAACTTTTTCTTGTTTTCACCGGAAACATGTAGGCTTTCTTCCAAAAAGCTTAATCTGCCTTTGCTTATCTGTTTGCGTTTTCTTGAAAGGATTTTCCCTGACAGGTCTGCACATCTTCCATGCACCCTGACTGCTTTGTCGGTGCAGCTCAGCGTTATCATCAACAGAGCCTGTTGCACAAGAGCTGGAACTGCAAAGTCGATCTGCGTTTCAGCTTTAAATTTCAGCTTCAATCATGGCAGATATGCTTCAGGGAATTCCCTCATGCCCTATTAGTTTTCTTTGAAACCTAAATGCTTTTTTTTTTTTTAATTACTATGCTTTTGCAAAGAACGCAAAACAGTCAAGCAAAACCTTTAAGGGAAATACATTTTAACCAACAGTTTTCAGAGACCAGAATTCTTACATTTTTCTTGGCCCAAAAAATAAATAGAAACACATTAAAGTATTAACACTAAATGACACCTATTTTGTTTACATAAAATAGGGTATACACTGTCTAAGAACATTTTAAGAGTCGTAAAACTTTTTTACAGTAAAAAGAAGATTATATTATTTTGTCTATTAAGAAATAGGGTTAAGAAGACAATAACAGCTTAATATATAAGAATCTGCTAGTCACTGACTTATTGTGTCACAAAAAGTAATTTACTTGAAGGGGTTTTAAATAAAACTTTTTAAAATAAAACTATCTCCCTTTTCCTAACTCAAGCTATTACCCAGATGCCAGAAAGACTATTACCTATATGTCAAAATGTGAATATCGATGGCCCTAAAATTATTCATGACTGTATGCCCTATCAACTTTATTTGAGGAAGAAATTAAATCCTTTTTTGTCAGACTCCTAGGAGATATGTAAAGGCTTCTTCCTATCCATCCCACTATTGTCGCTGACTATATTTGGAAGCAGAGAAAGTACTGTGTGCGATGCAGTCTCAGAGGTCAATTAAATAAATACCAGTCACATTTATAACTTTAGAAGTCCACTTTTTTGATTAGTTTCTGTTAATAAAAACTTGTTTAGGATTTCTTAAATCCATTCATTGTAATCTTTTTTCTTTGTTGAAATTATATGTTGCTTTTTTGAATAAGAACAATTGACATGTGGCAATAGAAATAGTTAAGGAAACAAGCTAAAAAGGTAAACTGAGACTAACACTTTAACACATGCTTAAAATTTTTTGTAGAAAACATTTTAGTGGGTCTCGTATTTGTTTAGTCTTCTAAAACCATGCATATTTTGGCACATATACATTCTCTTTTTACTGTAATTAGAGTTTGTGAACTCCTTCATTGGAAATCAGGAGGTTTGTTTATCTAAACCCCTTGTTTTCTTAAAAGCTTAAAGCTTTTTTGATGCTTTTGAGTCGGAGCACAGCGAGGGATTTGTTTTTGTTTTTATCTTGTTCTTAACGGCTCACAGCATCAAGCATGTAAATATATTAAATTTACACTTTTTACACATTTAGACATTTGTATATGTCTAAATATACAAATGCAATTTGTAATCTAGAATTATTTTTAAGATATTCATATCAATCTGATACAGTTCACAAACTGTCGAATGTTGCATGGTTGCATGGTTTCTCAAACGGAGAAGCTATAACAAAAATATTTCAGATTGTTTTAAAAAAAAAAGATGCGTTTTGATTTGGCCACTTGATGAAGCTCGCGCTATAGCTTCATTCCAGAAGAGTTGAGAAAAAAACTGGATCGATTATTGATTTATTAAGCTCGATTAATAGATGTTTTCAGCCCAGCCCAAATATATTTTTTACTCAATTAATAAATAATAGTTCAATAAGAATAACCAAAATGACACGCTTTTTTGAACACATTACTGCATTTTATTTTTGTTCGATCCTGAGTCTCTTTGCACCTTGAGAAGTTGCTGGTCACCAGGTGTAAATATATTTTGGTGAAATTTAAACGCACTAAGTTCGAAATTTGTTCTAGAACAAAGCCTCATTGCTTTACATTGCTTCATCTGCTTCATGATGCTTTAACTGCTTCATCTACCATCGCTTATCTATCATCAATCAAAACAGGAAAGAAAAAAACAGCGTGGCGGTGTTATTCATAAAAGGTTGAAACAAAAACATCGTTTCAGGGGAGGAGGCACATGGAAGAGTTTTTAAAGATCACTAGAACTTTAAAAAATTTTAACTACGAAATAAATTAATAATTAAACAAACTGTCCAGCACGTGTTTACCTGTAGGTAAAGGTAAGGTTTACCATTACTGCTCTTACAGAAAAAAAACCTGATCTTTAGTTACTTTGAAGTGTGTTTATTAACTTGGGAATCTTTCTTGCAGCTCGCAGTCACATCGTTCAAGTAAGCGAGATTGTAGGCATCCACAAGGTAGAAAACGAGGACCACACAAAGTCCAAGTGGGACCAGAAGAAGACGCTACAGTTCTCCCAGCTGTTTCCAAATGCCTTCACAGGTACACATATTGCATAGTCGATGTTATTCATTGTGCTGTAACATATTTACTTTTACAATCCATAAACAAACAGAGCTAATTAGGAAAATTTGCACCCCATCTGTATAAATCAAGCCATCATAAAGAAAAAGTTTAAATGTTGGGACTAATTTTGAACTCCTTAGAACGTCCATTGAAAGATGAATACGTTTCCATTATTTATGACTGCAGTTTAAAACATGATCAGCTAATGTGAGCTCTTACTGTCATGAGTCTGACAAGACATGTTCAAGTATGCCCCTTAATTTCCAAGCTGATTATGTAACCGAGTGGAAAATAATTTTATATCCAATTTGAGTTTCTCTGCTCCACTACATGTAGCTTAATGAAAACGTTCTTATTAAATGAAAAAACGAAATGCTCGGAGAGATTATTTGTCTAAAATGCTTAGTGATGTGGGTGGTATTTTTCATACCCCACTGCAGGTATTACAGCAATTCTCCAATTCAGATCCATGTTTTTGTAAAGAGCTGCTTCATTTAACTTACTAGACTTAAACTTTCTTTAAGCATTCAATTCAACTCACTCAAGAATAAGTTGATTTTCAGGTCAAAGCCTCTACCAAAAAGATCAAATTGGTAAATGGCGTATACTTGTATAAAGTTTTTCTACCTTCCTCAAAAGCCCAAAGTGCTTTACAGTCACAGTCCATTCCCCCATTCACACACTGGTGGGTCCACTGCCAAACACTGGCACCAACCTTCCACCAGAGGCTTGCCCCAGGACACTTCTACCTGTGGGTGGGAATCGAACCTGCAATCTACTGCTGCTCCACGGTCTTACTAAATCTAAGTTGTAGTCTTAAACTTAAATGATTACTATCTACATAACTAGGCCTGTTTACATGCACACCAAAAAACCAATCATAATCAGATTTCTTCAGACATCAGACTTTTTTGGTAACATGTAGACAAAATTATAAGAGATCAGGTTAGCATTTATATTTTTCACCAATAAGCCAATACTTCAACGCATATATCATGTATCTGTGCATGGTAATATGTATCCAAGGCAACCCCCTAGCAAAATATACCATCATTTCAGCACTAAAAGCCAGACTTAAAATCATTATAAAGCTGTAAAACCTCTCACTACAAAGTTTATTCACTTTTCTCAGACAGTCATGGACATTTTCACATGCTTCTCTCTTGTTTAAACTCTTAAAGTTCAAACCTTCATAGAAAAACAAGTCCAGTGTTTTAGAATTAAATCAAAGACTTCCAGTGATCGAAGATTTACGTAAATTTGGCAAGCTGAACGCTTCCTGTAAAAGAGACACAGAGGAGAATGACAGTTGTCTACAGCCAATCAGTACACAGAACGCAATGGACTGTCAAACAAAAAAAAAACATGCAAATTTTCACTGTAAAAAGTCCACAAAACAATCAGACCACGAGAGGTGAACCACTGTCTTATCAATGTTAATAAGTAGCAATGCTAACATTAGAATTACCATGCTATGTAGTATCAATTTCAAGAACTGTCAGTGCTAAAATAAGAATTACTATGTTGAGTGCTATTAATTTCAAGATTGTCAATGCTAGAATTAGAATTACTATGTTAAGTACTATCAATGTCAACATGCTAACATTAGAATATGCGTGCCTAGTTCTATCAATGTCAAAAAATGGTAACGTTAACACTAGAATAATTGTGCTAAGTACTATCAATGTCAACAATGCTTATGTTAGAATTAGCATGCTAAGTACGATCAATGTCAGTATATGTCACTGCTTACATTTGAATTTACATGTTAAATGAAATCTAAGACAATAACACATGACAAGCGGTACACACAAGAAAGCTAAAAGCATTAACATTTCCTTTTAGCGTTAGCTCCTTGTTTACTGCCACACTAAATTATCTTGGCAGGTTATGTAGTTATCATTCATTCATTTATTCATCTTCGAAACCCGCTTTTGTCCCTTTTGGGGTCACGGGGCTGCCATAGCCTATCCTGGCTGCTTGTGGGAGCGAAGGCAGGGACATCCTGGACAGTTCGCTAGTCTGTCGCAGGGCCACAAATCAAACACCCATTCACACCTAGGGACAATTTAGAGTAACCAAGTGGGAAGAAGAAGGAGTCCCCAGAGAAAACCCAAGCATGCACGGGGAGAACATGCAAACTCCACACAGAAAGATCCCTCAATGGTGTTCTTGTTTCCGGGACTTGAACCGGGGGCCTTTTTGCTGTGAGGCAAGAGCGCTAACCACTGTCCCACCGTGCAACCTATATGTAGTAACTGTATCTATGAACAATAAACAATACAACCAACTAACTGAAAATCTTTCAGCATATTATTATGTTAATTGACTTTGCTTGATAATATTAAAGGTTAAATAACGTTAGCATGATATTTAAGTATTCGTTAACTTAACAAAGTTACATAGCTTTCACAGTTATGCTTAATGCAGTTAGATCCTATGTTTCATTTTTAATGAACTTTTTTGTTTTCCAGTTTTCTATGTGAAGCGGACAAAGAATCACCAGTGGCGCTGCAATGAAGCAACCTTTTCCTGCTCCAGTGCGGAACTTTGTGAGCAGTGGATCCAAGTTACAAGGGAACAGCTGTCATTACTCAGTGGGTGTTCTCCTCTCGACTCTGTTGAATTATGTGATGCCCTTTAGGCTGAGCGACATCTTTTTCAAAATATGTTTAGTTGCCATGAATCATAAAAGACACAAGGCTGTAACTCAAAGTAAAATACATTCAGCTTACAAGAGAAGACTTTCGTAAGAGGTTCTTTTGTACAACATTGTGCCAGAGTCTGAGGTAATCAGTTTTTTATGAACCTGAGGAAACTAGAATAGGAACCTCCATGTTCCCTTTTTTGATAACTTTAAACTTTGATTTATTGATATAGAGTGGAATGTTTTACAATACAATAAGGTGTTTTATCAACTCCGTATTAATAGTTTAGATTTTGTTTGAATGGAAACGTGAAAAATGTAGCGGGTGTAGTAACAACCACGGAAATTATGTTTGGGAGATCTGCCCTTGGCTAAATGGTTCATCAGGTTAACAAACAAATGCTTTGGTTGTTTTTTGCCCTTGTAGGGAAATTGAGAAAATCTTTCATCTTCAGCTTAAAGTGACATGAAAAGAAAGACATATTTTTTATGGGTTTTTCCTTTTTGTCTATTTTCCCTCCTTTTTTCTTCTAAATTGAGGGTAAAACTGACTGTTTTCTCTGACGATGCCTTCTAACGGGGCTCTGGTAACCACGCAGTTGTTTCCACAGTGGAAACGTGCTTGTTTTTAAATGCAGCGCTCCCCAAGGACTCAGAGATCGAGACTATTAAGTTAGATGGCGCCCTAACCTTAACCTATAAAATGAGTCCATCCCTCAGAGGAAAGGCCCCTGATTTGACACTGCACTCACTTAAGTCCCCTGCAGTATGCCTGCCAAGTCTATAATTGATCAGAAGAATGGCCATTCCGGCAGTCAGAGAAGAAGGAGATTCCCTGATAGATTGTAAGAAAGTTGGTCCTTTCTTCTTCCAATTTTACCCAGGTCTCGTTTTTTGAGTATTTATGTTTTACTTTTTTTATTTGTAGAAATTCCTACTACTTACAGAAAATTGGTACACAAAATAAATAAACATAAAGAAATTATTAAAACGAGTACATGTAAAAATATATATTTTTACTTGAAAATATGACAGCATACTCACATTTATTTATATTTATGATTACTACACGCATTTCTGACAATAATACACCCATCTTCTGAACCTCCTTAATCTGTTTTGGGGTCACAGGGTTGCTGCAGTCTATCCAGTTAGGTGAAGCCTGGTACCCCTTGGACAGGTTGTCATTCTGGCACAGGGCAACACAACCGCACACTCTCATTTACACCTAAAGGCAATTTAGAGATATTAATCAACATATGAAGCATGTTTGTGGGAGGAAACCAGAGAAAACCCACGCATGCTCGTAGAGAACATGCAAACTCCACACAGATAGGAGGACCCAGCCAGGATTCAATAATGGGATGTGAACCGGGAAGGCTAACCACTGATCCACTGCGCAGCTCTCTATGCTATCAAAGTATAAGAGGTATGAACCACCATAAGTGTGTGGAGTAGTGAGAAGATAATGAAGCACTTTAAATTAAAACATTAATGAAGTAAATGAATGGCTGGAATATTTACTGAGATATTTACTGGAGATGTCTCCAGCGACACCCACATGACTCGCATTCTTTGACCAACCATAACTCTTCGGGCTTTTACGGAATCAACATGAATCAGCAGATTGTGACACAGAAAAACAGCTTTTCATATCAGGAATTACGTTAATTACATAAATTGCATAAATGGTTAAAAAGATGCAGCAGTCAAAAGAATCAACACTGGACCTAAAGCTCCGGTGTTTAAGGGTTGTGGGGTAAATATTTAATGTAAATTGTAATTTTGTATTTCATAAAACACAAGGATCTAACATAAACATTAGCTACTTGAATTTAACAGGGTTGTTCATGCGTTAATCTACGTTCATATCGTCCTCAGCAACATGCGTTCAAGCGACCACTTCCAACAAAAGTCTGTAAACACAAATTTAAGGCTTCTGTGTTCAAAACTCTGGCATTCATGTCACTACGCAAGTTTCTATGACTGCTTTGGTCGGAAGGGCCAACCATTTGAAAATTGAAGATGGAGGACAAATGAATTATTGCGGTTTGTACCCGGGCGGAATTATATGACACAAAGTCTTTGATATATCGAAATATAGAGCTGTGAAAGAAAAACCCTGGAGCAAGATAGTACTGCATGGATATTTTGCATCAAGCCTTTTGTAACTGACGTGTTAGTAAATACTGAAAAAGAAAAAAAAGGACAATGCCCCTCTCTGGTCATCAAGCGTAAACACTGTGGACTAAATCCGTTTTCAAAAACCTGGGTTTTGCGCCTTCAAGAAGCCGCGTCCCATGCCCAATGTGTCTGCAGCTTCTTACTCTTAACCCTTGTGCTATCCTAGGCACTTTAACATTGGGAGTTGGGTCATCTAGACCCACTAGACAGTGCGCTGAACCTTTTTTCTTCAATGATTTGTGATCTTCACTGGTGTCCATGGATTACATGAAATCATTCCACCTTTATCCACCTTTGTCATGGTAGGGAGAACACGTCAATGTAAGGGTGGGGTCATCTAAGATAGCACAAGGGTTACATAAACCATTTAGTATTCTCCAGATAAACATCTGTATCATATCGGAAAAGATACCACACCACTCTATGCAGCAGGAGGAAGACCCTTTTTGCCACATTCTGTCTTGTTTTGTCTTTTTCTTTGTAACCACTCAATTTGAAGGATTTTAGCTAATGAAAACATCATCAGGCATCTTTATGTTTAAGTGAAAAGCTTCCAAAATTGATGTGGTCCTCTGTTTTTTTCAGCGAACCGACCAAAACGACTGCTGGTCTATATCAACCCGTTTGGGGGAAAGAGGCGTGGGAAGCGAATTTATGAGGAGAAGGTGGCTCCCGTGTTTCAGCAAGCCGGCATCTCCGCTGACGTGATTGGTGAGTTTTCACCCTTAGCACTCTCCACCACTTTAAATAATGAATGCACCTCTGAGACAGCCATATAGATCTCTGTTGGCACGTTGGCCTTTCGCAGCCACTGTGGACACTGGCCAGGGTATGATTTTACTGTTAATGTCCGTTTACCATACCACCCTCCTAATGCAAACTTGGATTCTTGATAAGCTTGGGTACCCAAACACATTTCCACGTCTCATGTCTTTGTGGAGTCCACATCTCCAAGGATCTCACTGAACAACAGGACACTCCAAGCTGGTAGAGAAGGCTCATTAACGCCTCTTCTTCCTAAAGACTCTGAGGAAGAACCACCTGTCCTCAAACATCCTGGTGAACGTCTACCGCTGCACCATCGAGAGCATCCTGATCAACTGTATTACAGTTTGGTTTGGGAGCTGCTGTTCTGCAGACCGGGTGGGCACTGCAGAGGGTGTGGAAAATTGCCCAGCACATCACCGGAGCGCCACTTCCTGCCATAAAGGACATCTACAGGAAGCGATTTCTGAAAAGGGCAGGGAAAATCCTCAAAGCCTCCAGCCCAGCACACCGACTCTTGACCCCCTGATCCCTCTGGGAGACGTTACAGGAGTCTCCAAACTAATACCACCAGATTCCGGAAAAGCTTCTTCCCCACAGCTGTCACACATCTGAACTCTGCCTCCTTCAAGGATTCATGGAGTATTTATTTTCATTTTCAGTGAGTAGAGGAGTTTCACAGAATAGGAATTTTCTGCGGTGCTAATGTGCGACATAAAACACTTAAGAATAAAAAAAAAATGAACAACAGTAAGCAAAATAAAAATACAATTAAAAAATGACAATGGTCAGAACAATAAATAGAAATAAATTGTGCAAACTGAGTTGCAGGTAGTGGACTGGTAACTGGACATATAGGTGAAAAGGTTTAAAGGGGGAGGAGTTAAAAAGTGTTCATGAGTCAGACTAATGAGGGAAAGAAACTGTTCTTGTGTCGTGATGTTCTGGTGCTGATGGACCTAAGCCTCCTGTCCGAAGGGAGTAGTTCTAGTAGAGCATGTCCAGGGTGAGAAGGGTCGGCTGCTATCCAACCTGCACGTCCCCGGGTTCTGGAGGCGTATAGGTCTTGGGACAGATGGAAGGCTGCAGCCGTGTCCCTGGTTCCACACTGTGATGGAGGAGGTGATGACTGCACCATCATCTGGACAGGCAGCCTGGCTTTCTTCAACTGCCGCAGGACTCCTGACAACTGAATCACACAACACTGGAAAGAACACTCAAACAACAGTCAATATCAACAATGGACTGGATTTTCACACACATCACTAACACATTGACTGAGTCACCATTTACACTACCTGCACTTTATCTGTTGAAATTTAAACTGTTAATTATTCACACTGTAAATATTTTTTACTACCTGCCATTACTATTTATCCTACAATATGCATTTGTATATATATTTATACAGCGAAAGCACTGGACGGATGCAAACTGCATTTTGTTGCTGTGTACTTGAGATATTTGCAATGACAAAGTTGAATTCTATTCTATTCTATTCTATTCTTTAGTAAGCATTTGCTGCAGTAACACACTTAGCCAGAAGTATTGATGGTCCTGCAGAATGGAGATCGTTCAATCCGGGCTGTCCAGTTGTGAGCTGCAGGATTGGATTTTTTGGGGGGTTTTTTTGCTGCAGTTTTACAACAGAGTTACAGCCGAAATATCAAATTTGAGTTGGGGTGCATTTTGCACGTTAATATCCAAAAGCAAAATGAATTGGTTTGTACCACGTCGCCGTTTTCCTCACATCCATCCACTCACTGGGGTGCAGCAAAGATTTGATGTGTGCACTGCTTTTCCCCCTCCTCTTGTACTTATTAAAGGCCTCAAATAAAACACTTGTTCGTTCAGTCAAGCCACAATAGGTCCACCTTTTTTTTCCTCTGAGTATTCCCTTTCATTTTTCCTGCACTAATGTTTTGCTATTGTATTGGCTTCCACAGTTACAGAGCGTGCCAATCATGCCAGGGACCACTTGACGACGGAGGCCAATCTCCAACAGTATGACGGGTGAGCGCTTTAGCGTGGCGGCTGGTGCTTTAAACCTTCAAACTTCTGACATTTTGTTGATTTGTTTTGTCATGTTGTTATAAATCTGAATCATCATACGTCAAATTGTAATCTTTGGATTATCCTGCTGACAGATCAGTATTTGCCTGTTTTTTTTAGCAGCCTTTGAGGAAATGTAAGGCAGTACAAAAGAAAGTCAGAAAAATAGGCACAATTCTGCGACGGTCAAGTTAAGTCTTAGTCATAATTGTGTGGACATCTTACAGGCACTTACGCATCACCTGGACACCCCATGCATTTGCAAATGGTCAGTAAGGAGTCAGTGCGCGTACCTTGCTTACAACTAGGGTGTGATGTAATGCCACTGTATAGCAGCATCACCCAATTTGTCACTTTAATCACTTTAAATTCCCTCTGGGATAAATTCTGAATCTGTTAGCCACAGACAACTTAGATTTTCCTCTCAAATTCTTTACGATACACTTGCCACACGCAAAACGTTCAATTTTTATAATGTCTCTTGAGATGGCTGTACGAGCCTCAAGGAAACTGCAAGACACACCTGGCTCCCCTTAGGGTGTAGCCAGTCCTCTCCAACCAAGCAGGGCTTTCTTTCTTTCTTTTTTTTAACTAGGAATTATCGTCAACAAACTGACTTGTGTTGATTTATTGTATGTCTGCAGAGTGGTTTGTGTGGGTGGAGACGGGATGTTCAGTGAGATCCTGCATGGGTTGGTAGCCAGGACCCAAAATGACAACAAGGTGGACCAGAACCGACCGGGTGCTGAACTGAAGCCGTGCATGCTACGCATAGGGATCATTCCTGCAGGTGGGCCAGTCTGTGTTCCTCAAAACACACTGCGAACTACGAGGAAGTGTGTTGTCTGGTCACCACAGACATTAAAGGAACCCACGCTACATGTCAAATGTAAAGGAACCCTCAGATAAACAACAAGAAAGCTCACATTCCACCATATTATAGTTTCTTTGTCTACTAAAAAACATCTTAACAAAAAAAAGTTAGCTTTTTAATTTTGGAACTTATTGATCCGTCATATTAAATTATAGTTTCCTTATACATTTACTGTATGCAGTTTATTTTATTCAAAAAGGCATATTTAAAACCTGCTCAACCGCCTGAGCCACTGAAGAAAAAGTCATGTCCACTCTCAAGCCTTAAGCGTCTCAGTTTAGATTTTTAAAATCAACATTTCTAAAAGTCACGTTTCCATCCGTTATCGTTGGCGAAGTGGAAAAGAGGAGAAAAATGTTGTTTGGAGGGCACAGTGTGGGCATTACTAATGCCAAAAAGGCACTTGAGTGGCAAACGGTGGCAGACGCCGTTAATGCTGCAGCCTCACAACCTCGGACCGTGGCCGAAATAAAAAGCCCGCAGAGGTCTATAAGGACGGCTCGAGGAAGTCGGAACCGGCTCATAAGCCACTCGTCCTCGTTTGTCAGCAGGTCTTCTTGCTGTCTAAAGATGCGTTCACTCCGAATTCTTCCATTTGCCACATCTTCTAAGAGCGCACATCAGCCATTGTGCGTCATTACGCATTGTGATGGGGCATTTTATTTCTATCCATTTAATTACATCTGACAAGCTACAGATGTCGGTAATAATCGACGTGGAAATGGGAAATTGTTCCGCGCAAATGTAATTTCTTGTTGCTTTCTGAATGGTTGAGACATACGCCATACATGGTTTTATCAAAAATAAAACAAACTAAAGGCATATGTATGAATACCATAATTCCATAGCTTATGAAGAAATGTTTTACTATGAAAACAACTTTCCCCAGTGGAAAATCAATCTATCTATCTGTACGTCCGTCCGTCCGTCTGTCACATTGACGAGAATATCAGTTTTTTACATTATTTCGTTCTGTTAACTATATTATTTATGAGGATGAATTGCACAACATGCCAATATTGCAGAACATATTTCACTTTTCTTTTTGCAAATATGTTGTCATGGTTAGCGGGCAGAGACTGACTCAATTGCTGGAACCCGGAAGGACACAAGGCAAGCAGTGAGGTACGAGGAACAGGTTTTAATGAGGCTGCGAGGATGAAGCTGAGTCCCAGGTTTCCTGTGGTAGGCAGCGGAGATGGTTGGAGGGTCTTGGCGGCGTCAACCGTTGAAACCAGAGGAGCGACAGGAACGTGGACAGCGAGGCGTGAGCAACCACCAGAAGGGTCCAAACGAAGATGGGATCCTGAGACGAGGTAAGACAGACGGGGTTAGCATGGAACAAGGCAAACATGAAACTAGAATTTTACGAGGCCAGGAGATGCACCGAGGAAGTACAACGAACTAGCGTTGATTGCAGGTCCGTGGTCTCCTTAAGAACCTGCGGCCCGATGAGGATGAGGAGGTGCAGCTGGAGGCATCAGGTGTAGCTGATGAGGGGGAGGAGTCAGCCGGGGGCACCGTGACATATGTGTTCATTTGAATTTCTGTTGTAATTTTCGTTTTAATTGTTTGTTCGTTTCACTGCTGATCAATCAAACGGGTGTTCATGTAGGCTGTTAATTGTAAGACTTGCTTTGTGAAGTCTTCATGTTATTTATGAGAGAGGCAGGATTGTCATTTTCACTTTCACGTGTTTCTTCCATCTGCCGACTGGGTCGCCATTTCTCCTTTCACCCGTTTTTGTGCGTACGCTTGGGTCAGAGCTTGCGTGAAGGACCGCACATTTTCCCGTCAAGTTTGCTTTTTATAAATATCAATTATTGCGTAGAGAGTGGTGTACGCCTTCTTTTGTGCATACGCAACGTTTATAAATGAGGCCCCGGATCTCCAAGTCTCTAGAGAATGAGTTTCAAGTAAAATAGTCTCTAAATCTGTCCCTTGTCTTGAGATTATGAGTGTCTTGTCATGTCACGTCTCTGAAGGTAGGTTTAAAAGCCTTACAGGTTGAGTTTCAAGTCTGGTCTAAGGTTTCAAGTCTTAAGTTTCTAAAAACAGCAAGTCAAGTCCCTCCAGGACTCTTGAGCCCAGTTTCTAATATTTAAAACCTCTAAATTAAAATTCTTATTTGTCAAATCTGATTAAAGTTTACTTTCCTATGTTACAAAAACAATATTTATTGGCAGTTTGTGTCACTGTTTTGAAAGAAAATAAAGGTATTTGTATTTTTCACATTATCATAGCTTTTATTATGCAACATATTTTCTGTAAATCACCTGGCAATATTTAAAAAGTATTGTCCTATTGACCTAAGATCCATCCCTTTTTTTGTTTTCTTCTTGTTTAGCTAAAATGGTTTCTTTTTTTTTTTCTTTTTTTTTTCTTTTTTTTTTCTGCTTAAAAACTGTGCCTCTCAAATACTGAATTCCCTTTAAAGCCTCGTGTTTTTCCACCTCCCCACACCGGGACGCTGTGTACCAAGCTTCAGATGTAACTCATTAGTTGTTCTTGTTTGTTTGACAAGTCCTTTTCTTAACACTTTTAGCTCATAATCTGAGCAGGAATGTCAGCAAACACCAGCACACTGAAATACTAAAAGTAGATTAGGTCAAATTGAAAATGGTGTTGATCAAAGGCCTGCCTGCTGTCAGATTCAATAGGATATCAATTATTCAAATAACAGTTTTGAAACAGATCTACTATATAAAGCACTGGAGGTCCATTGTCATTGAGGTAGTGTAGATGATCTAACTGACAGGGCGCTCTCACAGGCAAAACATTTTGAGGGAAATCTGGATGAAAAACTGAAGCTGCTCTGCAGAGAATAAGCTTTGTAAGCGTTTTCTCCTCTGAATTTGCCATCAGGCTACAGCACACGAGTTACTTAAGGGAAAAAAAACATGTAGCATTAAGCCACTTAACATTTTTGAGCATCTGTGCGTGCTAGTTTTAGCCTTTTGAAGTGGACTTGCTTGTACAGAGAGGCTTGAGAGGAATTATAAAGTGGCGTAATGTCACCGTTTTATAGGGTCAGCAGAGGAGTTGCCTCTGCAGGGCTGTTGAGAACTATCGTAAGGAGTTCAGATGGAATTATGAGGCATAAAGGAGTGGAAGCAAAGGCCACATAAGCTGAAGAAAGCAAGTTAGGAAGCTCATCTTCATATACTTCAAAGTGTCCATCTCCGAGTGACAGACCTGTTCTCTCCTGTCACGCTTCTCTGAGCAGCTCAAAACATCACTGGTTAGATTCCCCAGCTCTTCTCTCTCCCCCCTTTCTCTGTCTTTTATCAGGGCAGGAGCTCTGCATTGCCGCTTGAAGGTGATCAGAGTTGAGCAGATAGGTCTGAGATCACACCGCCATGGCCACAGAAAGAGAGATGGACCCTTATTACCTTTCAAGTTGAAAAATTTAATATCAAACTCAATATCAAACATTTTTCACAAAGCCGGGATGCCTCTTATCCTTCATCTGTTAACCGAAGAAAGCAGATCCAGGGGTTCAAAGCGATTACTTAGCTTTACGACTACACCCTCCTTAGCTTCAGCTTTAGAAAATCATTTCATTTTTTAATTTTAAGACACTTCCCCTTTGCGTTGCCAGAGTTATAAAAGGGCTTTGTTTGCAAATAAGTTATTAGATTCATTGCGTCCACAGTAGGCTATTGTCTTTTTGTTTGCGTGTAATGAGTTTTCCAATTAAAAAAGAGAGATTTGAAGACTGTGGACAGTTGATAAACTTTCTTTGTACAGAAGCACCCAAGAAAGCATCAAGGATGGCAGCTAAAACCTGCCAAACCAGTGCTGATACACCAAAATATAACAAGTATGACAAGGCATCAAAGTACAGTGCAAGCCTCAATTTCTTGGAAGTGTTTGTTTCCAAATGTTTGGCTTTAATTCTAAGTATTCAAATGGTTTTTCAACCTTTCACCTGATTTTCTTGTGACCTAACCAATAGGTTAGTCTGAATTCACTCCTCCCCTGTTCGTGCACTATAGACTGCAGGCGTCTCCAACCCTGTTTCTTGTGAGCTACTGCCAGACCTGTTTTGCTGCTAACCCCGATTCAGTCATTTCTGATTAGCTGGCTCGAATGAGCCCAGTTTAGATTGACTGAACCCATCTGATCCAGTTGTCCAGTAATTATGGATGCGGTCAGTGTTAGCTGCAAAACAAGCAGGGCAGCAGCTCACTCTTGTCAGGGTGTCCATATTTACGATTCCAGAATTCAGTGCCCTGGAAATTTCTCAGAAGTCTCTGAGAAAAATCTGCGTGCATCAACACTCACTAGATTGGCAAATATAGACCACAATGCATTGCGTTTGAACAATTTTTAATTTAAAAAAAATGTGAAAACAAGTTGCTCAAGGGAGGTTATTATAAATGTACTTCAGCAAATGGGTTGATGTCATATTTGTTGTTTTAACAAAAAAACATAGTGAGCACGCATCGGAATTGCATTAGAATTCAGGGCATTAGATAGTCCTGCACCAGACAGACCTTTGGGGTTTGGGAGTAGTGAGGGAATTCAAACATAGACAGGGTTTTTTAGCCCAAACTAAATACATTTCATGTTTTTAAAATTAAATGAAAATTATAACATCTTAATTCCAGATTAGTTTTTGCTTTCCTAAACTTGCTAGTATGCTACCTAAAAACTGTAGAGTCAGATACAATTTATAGTATATTTTATTACTTTGTTTTTAGTTTCATATTTGAGATTTCCCTACTTTGCAATATAGAAAAACTAAAATCACATCTTTTTTTTTAAAGAAAACAGACATTTCGACATTGAATTTGTTGCTAGCAAACATAAAACATGCTAGCTAATATCACATCTAGCGTGTTATTTCTCATTTTAAAACCCTAAACAAATTAAAATTGCGAGTGGCGTCTTTTGGCCCGCAGGTGCTACCCGCCATTGCTGCCCGCCTTTACGCCCCACCACCGCTCTCGCTGCCCACCTTTGACCAAGGATAGTCAAAGCTCCATGTGAAAAAATCAAAATGGCAGCTTTTCTGTTGATTTTATCTCTATAGCAACCATTTTATGTTTTGGTCGCCTGGGGTTAACAGTTTAACACCAGTTCAGACGAAAAAGTAAACTTTTGGATTTCTGTAGCAACGGAGGTTTTTTGCTAACTACATTCATTATATGTTCGTATCCAAAGTATATCAATATGTTCAGTTCCAGCCATTGATGCACACACAATTTTCACTGTACTCCTTTGAAAAACATGCAAGTAATAAGAGTTCGCCACTTTTGCGAGCTTGCCACACACACGCACTTCAACATCTAGACTTTCTAATTGCAACATTTTGATGCATTGATGCCCAAGAAGTTATGAGACAATCGATGAAAATTTGTAAAAGCTCACCAGTCCGAACACTGATGGGACAAGTCAGTGGATCGGTCGACACCATAATTGTTACAGTGAAGGCCCAACCTGACGACAAACCCCTGAGGTCGCGACAGGGTTGTATTGACTTATATTACATTTTTCTGTGTTTTTTCAGTTTAGTAAAACTGTTTTTTGTTTTTTGCTAAATACATAAAAATAAATACATGAAAATGATAGGTACTACTTCACCCTCTCTATCAATGGCACTCATGTCTCCAAGCACACAAAGTGAAGGTGAAGTCTTATCATGCATTTTAACATTTTATAAATGTTAACAATGTTGCTATAGCTCAAAAGCACAACTACAATGTTAAAGGTTCAAAAGTTCACATATTTGGCCCTATTTTGGGCTCATTTGTCACAGTTTCCAAACAGATATTTTTGGAAAAATAAGTTTCCTGACACGTTTGTAAATGTCTGACCCATGCTCTGGGTTTTTTTCTCCCGCAGGGTCAACTGATTGCATCTGCTTTGCCACTGTAGGAACAAATGATCCAGTCACGTCTACTTTACATTATCATTGGTAGTGGAAGACAAGAAATAACTTCCAGCACGTGCTTTTTTATCTGAGAGCTCAAACATCTTTTATCTGAGTTGAACGGCTTTGCATAAGGGAACATTGAACTTTTTTTGTATCACAGCAGGTTTTTGCTCACCACAATAACACAAAAATAACAATAATGATAAAATCAGAACAATAACTTCCTCTTTCACTTTAACAGGTGACTCCAGCCAATGGATGTGTGTTCTGTTCACCACAATGGCGTCTTTCTAAGATCTTTCGGTCTCATTGCTTGGGTACGGTTTCTATGGAGACGTGCTGGCAGACAGCGAGAAGAAGAGATGGCTTGGTCCTGCTCGATATGACTTATCAGGTATGACAGCTAATATTTAAAGAAGACATCCACATAGACTTTTTTAACCCTTTCCCTCAATGCTAAGCTAACTAACTTTCAATGTTACTGGCCCCTCACAGCCTTTATTTAATATTGAGCTCGGCTACTGATTCATTATGGAACTATTAACCCCATTCAGAGCTCATACTTGGAGGATTAAGATATAAATTGAACTTGTGGGCTTTGTAGATTTCAGACCAACAAGTTCCCTTACACGTTTCCCTTTTTCCAACTCATAAATATTTGCTCTCATAAGCTGTTTAAAGGAGCCAATATTCTGGCCCTGGATATGAGGTGTTAAATCAGGTTAAATTAAACTGGGGCCAACATTACAGCAGAAGATAACTCACTATCAAATAAAGACCTCTTTAAAACTTGTCTACCAAAACAGGAAAAGTAAACCCTGTAATTTATCATTATTTATTAATAATTCAATATTTTAAAACTTATGGCCCTTTCTTACCTGCTGATAGGAAGGAATTTAACTCTTTAATACTAGTGCCATGCCGGACAAAATGAAATAACACACATTCTTTGAACTAGCATAACTCCTTACTGTTCCGCCAGTGTGCCCAAGTGTTTAAGTGTGCACAAGGCTGGATTTTGTTGTTGGTCGCACAAATTATAAAATTAAACTTAAAGTTGAAGTCCCGTAGCTTTCACATAGCTAGGTGCGTGAAATGTGTTCTCTGCATTCGATCCATCCCCTAGAGGAGCGGAGGAAAGCCGCACTCAGGAACCATTTGGTGGTTTAACCCTAACCCTACCCCACAATCCTACACCTAACCCGTCTTCTGGGTCCTCGCGGCCAAAATAAAAGTTTAGCACTGGCCGCACGTATTTGGAAAATTATGTGCGAATAGTCACTTTTTTTGGCATTTCATTTTAGTTGCTGTACAAGTTAAATCAACAATCTGCACGTCTAGCACAAATGAGCACTGGTGGCAAAGTAGCCTAAATTATAATGTAATTAAAAGCATGTTTCATGTTCTTATCGAAGTTCTTTTTGGTGTGTAATTTTACAATACAGCAGGATCTGGTACACACATTTGCTTTGTCATTCCGCACATTCTTCGAAAAATGTTGATTTGTTACCAAAAACATGTCACTTTTCATAATTTCTTATTTGCTAAAGAGAAACTTTGCAGAATAGAGACTGTCAGTGGCCCCCCTTGTGTCCAAGCTCTTCACTCATGAAAAGCGCCTAGGGTTGGGGCGATGTCCTAAATTGGCACGTTAGCGATGTTTGCTTTCAACCATCGGGATGGACGATGACATCGTCGGGGGGGGGGGGATTTTTTTTTACATTTTTCGTTCTTATAACTGCTATTAAGTTATTTTAACTTTTTTTCATTTTATTTCCCAAATAATGAGTCATCAGCGATGATCAGTATAAACTGAGAAGTGACTTTAACAAAAAGTAACAAACAAAAATAGAAAAAGTAGTCGCTCCGCACTTAACTGAGTGAAGTGGACCGTGGACGAGGACTTACAACTTTGTGTTTGATGGGAGGGGGTACATGAAGCGGTATGTGGGAGATTTAAGACTGCAATCTGTCCCGCGGCTCTAGGGATCTGAGCTAAACTATCAAACTCAGAACCCGGTCTAAAGTGTGTCTGAGCACAGCTGGATCGATCATACACAGCGGTTTGAAACTTCAAAGCAGAAAATGTCGCTCAAATCTTTGAAAACATTCAAACAACCACGATGGTTGTGTTTCCAGTCGGTGTCCACGACTAAATAAAGGCGTGTTATTCTTACGCGTTCGTGCAGCGCCGCAAAGCTATGTTGTTAGCCACGTGTTAGCATAGTGCTAATCCTGGCCGTTCAGAAACACTGACCACACGGTTAAGAATTCAAATGATGAAGCGAACAGGTGTTTCATAATAACAGTAACAGTATTAAAAGCACGTTTAGAAGATCGTCTCGTATATTACCGAGCTGACATGTCAATATATATAGCCGCTCTGTGCTGTTTCATTGTTTTGTATTGAATTGTTACACTCAATAAAGTTTGGAAAAAACGCTTTCGTGGTTGTATCCTTTTCGGTTTTCCAAACCTACCTGCGCGTAATGCGAATGATTTATTCGACGAAATTGTGACCTTAGTGAGCGTTTTTATATTCTGAAAACATTTTTTCTGGAGCCATCTGCGGATTTGGATTCTAATCAAAGCCATTGATCTCATCAAGATATTTATTTTGTACATGTAACGCGGCTTATGGTGTCGGCAGCGCCTGGCATTAAGCGGGGAGCGTGGCATCACGATGGCGTCTCTCCATCGTGATGTCAGTCACCATCCACGATGGACAATGATATCGTCCATCGGCACAACCCTAACGCAGCCTGCAGAAAGGGGGGATAAAGGGCAGGGCTCAGCTCAGCACCAACGGCCACACTCGAATAGAGGAGATTTTGGAAACAGTTTCTTCAGATAAACATAAAGTAGATCTTCTTAAGACATTTCGGCTGGCCCTGGCCAATTTGGTGCCCTAGGCAAGATTTTTGGTGGTACCCCCTTGCATCACAGTATATAGTTCACTGCTAGTGTACATATAATCACAAGAAACTTAGTAGCCTCTTCTGAAGGTATTAAGTTTGCATTTTTTGTATTTAAACAATGCAATTGCATATCAAAATCATTAGAAAGAATTCAAGAAATACTCAAAAGAAAGATACATGCAGCTGAACTTGAATAGTATTTACGATTCAGTATTATTAAAACTAGGAAAATGTGAAAAACAACATCAAGCAATTAGCATTATAACACCGGATCTAATATATTAACATTTGCCTGGGGAAGGGAAGATAGGGGTTGTTACGTGACCATTAACCATAACAAAAGGACCTACCGTAGCATGAACTGACGTTAAAACTTACAGCGCGCTCGCCTGGCTAATTATTGGCGTTATGCTAACGGCTAACGATGCTATCAATCGTTCTGCAGCAAAACAATATCTTTGCCTGATTAAAATTATCTTTGCTTTAGGTACCTCTGTCTTTGTGACGTTTCTCTTCTTCTATGTTTTCATATCAAGACGTAATAATGACCAACTAGTTTGAAAGATAACTGAGGCATTGATACAGTCAATGAGCAGTTTGCTCCTTTTTTTCTCCTCCTCCATTGTTGGCGCTCCCAGGATGCGCAGCGCCCTTAGCATTTTCTATTTTGTCTATACTACTGGCCAGCTCTGATTTAGGTTGTGGGCTTTTGGTTAAAAACTTCATAATCAGTAAATAGAGTGGCAGTTAGCTGTAGCATTCATTTTAAAAGTTGTTCACATTTCATAATGACATGTGGCAAAACAGAAAGAAAGTCTAGGTATGTTCTGACCTTGCTTGGTTATGATTCAACAATCTGACCTTATGACTTTTAATGTCCACTAAGTTCAGCCGCTGCGACACCAGAATTATGACCAAAAAAATAACAACCGTGCAGTCATAGACGTGTGCAACAGCTCGTGTATCAGCTTCACGTTTTTCCCACACACTCAGCTTCCGTCCACAGACACTTGCTCATATCACTCTGCCTGTCAGCACCAACAGTTTAAAGCCACAGAATTAATTGTTACATTTATTTACACGATTATTGGAGTGCCGGATCGACTCGGGCTGCCGGATGTTCTCGGGGTCCTGGGGTCTCCAACGTCACCCTACGGTAACACCAGTTGGACAAACGCTAACATGACGATTTACGTTTAGCGATTTTACTACTTAGCGACGTCGTCATTTCATAAAGAGCTCTATTTTTACTTTCACTCACTTCATTACATGAAAAAGAATGGCTTGAAATTGCTTAGTTTTGTTCAAATGCAAACTTCCACAGTCATACTAGCAGTATTAGACTATGTTCTTTTATTTTATTTTTATTTTACTTATTTGCTTTTATTTATTTTTGTCTTATCTTCATTATCTTTTTGTTTTTATTTCCTTTATTCTTTAGTTTCTATGTTAATATGTTTTGTTTGGCATTGTTGTTTGATCTTCGAGGTAATGTTGATTACATGGTTATTGTTCCTATTTATTTATTGTGTATGTTTCGTAATTGTTAACAAAGTTAAGTACGAGGACCAGGAAACATCCGGCAGCCGAGTCGATCCGGTACCCACACCGGCAAACATGTTTGTTTTTTCCTACAAGGCACATTCATTTAAAGTACCCGTTCACGGAAAAGTATTTATATAGGTGGCGGGGTCACAGTAACAGCGCTGCGTAAATGGACCAGCACAACTGACCTCATAAGGAAAAAAACCATTGTGTGAGAAGGATTGTCCACTCAAACTTAATTTTTTCAAATCCCAAAAATACAAACAGATGACAGATGAAGTGTTTATTGTTGTCACACCCCCTGGTGACACTGTCTTTCCCTCCATGTGCTGGCATCGCACCCCAGGTTACCCATCCCTGGTTTATGCAATTACCGCATTTCCTTTGAGCCGATATAAATCAGCACATCTCTGTGTGAAATACAGCTTGTTTATGTTAATTACATAAGCACTTTACTTACCATTAGAAAGTAGTTTAAGTCACTGCTTTGCACAATAATGAAGTCACTTCAGTAAAGTGTAGCATATCAGCGCAAAGCTGCTTTTTTCCATGTCCATTTCAGCTGGTTTACATTAAATGTAAAAACTATACTACTGTAAAGTAATGTAAAGTTGCTACTTCACACAGTAAGGTGAAGTTACTTCAGTAAAGTGATGCATATTAGCACAAAGCTTCTTTTCTCCACTTCAGAATCTGTTGGAATTAACGTTAATTGCGGAAAAAAAGTTGAAGAGTTAAGGGAGTTTAAATAAATTCAACACTAAAGCTAAAGCTCTGATGTTTAAAGGTTAAGAGTTAATTCTCTGTGAATATTTTGTCTACCACTATATAAATCTTACATAATTCTAGATACATTTATAATTTAAAGTGCTATTTTTTACTAAGGATAAATTGATAAATTGTGGAGTCTGCTTAGATAACATAGCATGTTTGTCTGTCCAGTAGTTCATCTCTATCTTCTTTCTGTCTTCATAAGCCGTGTTTTTGGTTGCAGGGGTAAAAGCTTTCCTGTGTCACAATTACTATAAGGGCACCGTCTCCTTCCTGCCCGCTGAGGACAACTTGGGGCATCCAAGGGACAAGATGCAGTGTCGATTTGGGTAAATTCAAGTGTTTTTTCAGCTTTTCTAACAAAATTCTACCTCAATTGACAGATGTACACTGTCCTAACTCAAAAAGGTTGTTTATCTCAAGGTCTGAAAGTCAGCTCCTTTCTGAAAAAGCAAAGGATTTGACGTTCTTGACGTTCCAGCTCCAAAATATATATTTTTTTTTTTTACCGGAGCTGAAAACTAGTATTCTTTAAAATGGCAGCTTATTTGAGCACAGCAAATAATAATGCGCCAAAAGACCTTTTTAGCTGCCAACTTCTCCACAAGAAAAAAAAAAAACACTACAAATATGGAAATGGCTGTAAACAGCCTTCAGGCCAGTTTAAGATAAACTGAACATTTTCATCCTAATGAAGGATTTCAGCTTGTTAACATCTAGGATGTCAGCGAGGCTTGTGCTTCAGTGATAGTTAAACCAAAAAAAAAAACAATGAAAAAAAAGGTTATTGCTGGTATTTCAGGTGCAGCATCTGTCAGCACAAGCAGTCATCAAAGGACAAGCTCAGGGAGACAGCAGACGAGGAGACGGCTGCCGAAGGTACGAGTCTGGCTTCGTTATTTAAAAATCCCCCCTTAATCAGAGGGAGAGACATTCTCTCCTTTCATTGCTTTGTTATCTGCTCATTTTTCTGTTCTGAAAACCGTGCCACACTTTTAGGAAGTGTGGAAATGATCATTTTTAGAGTGGAATCTGAGAATGTCGAAAGAAAAAACACCTCAACAATCGATTTGCATTTTTCTCATATTTTTCGTTGAATGTCTGAGAAAGATGGAGAGTAGACAAAACAAACTATCATAATGCACTTTTCAAAGTTTGCTTTTTTTGCTAATGTCAATAGCGTTTTTTATTTGAGGCAGAAAATTCTTAATGAGATGTATTTTTTAGAAAATGTATGAAAATGAGAACTGGACTGATTAGCCCCTCCCCCCTCACGTTCCAAACAGGAAATACCTGCTGGCTCCAAGAAGCCACCTGCTATCTACGAACTCCTTTACTACTTACTACGTGTTCCCCATTTTGTAGTGCTGTCTGAATCTAAATTTCCAAAATCAAGTGACCTAGAAATTTTCCAGTAGACTCTGCGAAAGACCAGCGTGCATTGATGCTCATTAGATTTGCGAATATACACCACAATGCATTGCGTTTGACCAATTTTTGCAAGAAGAAAAAAAGTATTTAAATGTATTTTTTTAAATAAACTATCAAAGTTTATATCATCAGAAGACAGTGGATTCATAAATAGTTGTTGTAAAAGCCTTATATGATATATTAGATTTTCACTTCATGAATTCGGTGACATCATATTCGACTTAAAAAAAGAAAAAAAAAGAAGTGAGCAAGGTGTTGAATTGTTTTTAACATGCACAGCACTAGATAGTCTCACACTATGTCGTTTTTTTAATTGTTAAGGATTAGGGTGGGAATTCGGACGAAGCCACAGACAATTCCATTATGTAACAACCAGCTATAACCCAGTCATTATATTTGTCAGAAAAACCATTCTTACTCTGCTATCTTTTTTTAAATAATAATCCCTACTTTTGTCCATGATATTTTTCTTTCTTTATGGCAAGTTATTTAAGATTACAAACTGGCCAATCAGTTGCCTCAATAAAAGTATGTGGTCTCACGTCGAACATTTAAAATGTTTGATTGACAGATTCTTCCAAGCCCGCTTTCAAGTCTTTGTTACAGAAGGGGAATGAGGGAAGCACAGAGGGGTGAAGGAGGCAGACGTTTTTTAGGGAAACAGGGGCTTTTGGGTGGCAATTTAGCTCAGGCAGTAGAGCAGGTCATCAGGATCAAACCCCCCCACCCCCACCCCCCACCCCCGAGCGTGGCTAGTCTGCAGCTCACCACTCCCCAGGGGATGGGTCAAAATGCGGAGAAGAATTGTGGGATAAAAAAAGTGTATTATTATTAATTACAAACCAAAAACTACAAACCAAAACCACTCCATCAAGCAGGCAAACTCCAAATCTTATACACACTTGAAACAAGGGAACATTAACCTTTGGAGCAGCACAGGAGGAAGGGAAAGACAAGACATACAGACAAACGAGACAGAGGTGGAAATACTCAGGGCAGATGGGAACAAAAAGCTAAACTCGAGACAACAAAACAGGAAACCTTACAAAATAAAACAGGAAGTGAACTCAAACAGCCTGAACAACAAAGAACAAAACACACAACAAAGAACCAAAACACATAGGCAAAGAAACTGAAACCGTGACAGTCTTAGGGTTTTGGACTTCCAACAAGCTCACTCCTGATTGGTGAGAATGGTTGCCAAATAAACATTGACTCAGAATGACTCAAACTAATTATTGCGTACTAATAGCGTCTGGCTCCAACATGGCAACATTCATATTACAAAAAATGGCGACTGAATTGACTTCATTGTGCTCGAGCTAGAAGTTAATCATTTTTTATGGTTGATGTCACACTTAGTGAGTCCAGTTCTTTTATACAGTCAATGGATGGGCTGCATAGTGGTGTAGTGGTCCAAAAACATGATTCATAAGTCAACTGATGACTCTAAATTATCCCTAGACCGACTGGCAACCTCCATCCAACAGTAGCTGGGATAGACTCCAGCAACCCAGTGACTGCAAAACATTCAGCAGGTGTGATTGGAGGATGGTATGATGGGAAGATTTTTAATTCAAACCCCTACTAGCTTATGAAAACCTCTGCGCTTTTGGAGATCCTGGCTTTCCTTCAAGCTGCAGTTCACCTCCTGATCCATCAGACCCTTAATATCTTGGATCACAGCAACCCCCACTCCTGTTAGGTCATCTCTGAGCTGCAGACGATCTGTTTGTTTTCATTCCCTCTTTAATTTGTATCCTGTTGTTAAATTCTCGTCTGTCCAACATCGTCTGGATATCAGGGTGTTCAGTCTCATTTTTCTTTTTCTTTCCTTGAAGATAAAAGCAAGCAGAACCTGTTTGTGTGTGAATGCAGCATGACAGACTCATGCTAATTTTTTTCGCGTTTGTGCATGTGTGTCTTTTTGTCTGCTGAGGGAAATGGCAGACTACTGCTAAATCAATGAGGCACAACACTCTCCATCTCCACAAATGAGCCGTTCCGTTCAGCAAAAGCAAACAATCATTTGGAGAAATCTTCCTGCCACAGAGCAGACTCTCCATAGTCGTTCTTTCTGCTTTTATTTATTCCAAAAAGCGTCTTTAATCACCACTCACCAATTGCAATTTTGATGGTTTGTCGTCCCTTGTTATAATCTCCAAGGTTGTTTTGCCAAATCAGTGAGGGAAAAGTCATGTATGTTTGCTCTTTGAGATCACATAATATTCCCTTTGAGGTGCTCACAACCAACTTGATGCTAATTTGGACTTCCATGATCGCTGCTACAGCTTATCCCCAATAACTATCACCCTGTGAGACAGGCAGCTGCGGTCCCGAGCGGGACTTTGCTAATAACAAGTCACGGTTAACGAAGCAAAACTGTCACTCTAGAGTTGGTGCTTGTATGTGAATAAGATCAGGATAAACCTGTCGGAAAGTTAAGTCAAAAAGGGCAACACAGCAAGAAACTTTTTCAGTTTCCTGCGTCTTAATCTCAAAGGACCTTCATCAGCATCACTGCCGATCTGTGACCAGCTGAAAATGTAATCCCAGGACTTTTACAGAAGCTAAACACTGAGCAAAAAAGCTGAATTCAATCATGTAGCCAAAGGCCAGTTTATTCCAAACATCACACTTCAATGATCAGTGTTCTCAGTGGATGTCAAATGAAGTTTGAAGCAAAGACACAGGTGGGACCAATGAAGCTTCACTCACTCCTGGCTGCTGAATGAACTTGCTCAGCATTCTTCTATATTACAGCCATCTACATTCATTCACTGAGGAGCTCTATGTTGTTACCAGAGCGAACACTTTAACTAGTATTTTGCTTAAATAAAGGGTTTTTGTATTCATTTTTTTGTTGGATGGGAAGAGAAGAAGAGAGTGGATGTTAGAGATGGGGATAGGAAGTTTGAGGATGATCAAAAGAATAGGGAGAAGCATAAGCCAGCATTCCTGGAGGATTGGGCATGATGTCAGTCAAAAGGGCGGGTCTGTCCACACACACTCAAATGTTACAAACATACCTGTTGGCCTCACAGACAAACATGTCAACACTTACACAATCCAACTACAGCACACACACATACCTTTGCATACAAACACATATGTAAAGCATTTCATTCTGCATATTATTGTGCAAAGTTGAATTGACACCTGTGCTTAGGTGAGTGTTTTTCCTCTACGGAGGGGGATGATGGAATGTAAAAGAAGGCAAGTGCCCTGTCACCCCCACAGCGAACCCCCGCTGAAGCCGTGGTGGCAGCCAGGGTCCCCCAGACACCTACGTGGTGTAGCTGATAGAGGAAATCGCCCATCGGGCAAACATGCCAGCCACCCAGACCAGGGCCAGCAGGACTGCCACAGGGGCCCCCAACGCCAGAGAGCAAGGGGGCACAGGAAGGTACCAGAGGGCAAGCCAGAAGAATAGCCTTCCCACCACACCAGGGGGCCCAGCACAGGTCCCCATCCCGGAGAACCAGCCCCAGACAAGCACCCCACCACGTCCCAGGAGTTCTAAGCATCCCCCCAACCCCAGGCAGTTCTTTGTTTACTTGTGTCTAAGTGGTTTCACTCCTGTGTTGCAGTCAGCAGCAGCAGCTGGAAGGTGATCTGCGGGAAGTTTATCGCCATCAACGCAGCCAACATGAGCTGCGCATGCCCCCGCAGTCCCAAAGGCCTGTCGCCCTCTGCTCACCTTGCCGACGGAACTGCAGACCTGATCCTGGTTCGGAAGTGTTCCCGTCTGGACTTCTTCAGGCACCTTCTCCGACACACCAACACAGACGATCAGGTGGGCGCCGCAGCAGCTGTAACGGCGCCAACAGTAATATGCCTTAAAGTCTCAACCTTTAGCAGAACTTGAGCAATCAGGAAAAATGGGAAGTGATTTACCAAATAAGTCGATCTCCAGAATTTTATGGTTTGCTGCTGTAAAAATGCTTAACATTTGATTTTCAATCAGCATGTAGAGGAATTTAAAGCTTGCAGGTTTACTCCTGCTGTGTTGGGACCTGCCTCTGCTGACGCCGCTTCGCTTTCTACCTACGGTTCGGCTGAGTTCAAATGCCACATTCCCCCGTGCCTTCCCACATTTTATAAAAAACCTCCATCTTGATCCGGAGAGGCTCCAGTAGTCGCTGCATCATGGATATGCCAGATGAGGAGGGGAGGGGGTCAGGCCTCAACCAAACTAATGTTCACAGCAGAAAGTAGAACCAACACCAAGATGAGTCTGGTAGAAAGGATTTCCTCTAGGAGTTTCATCTGCAGCAGCTGCTTTGGTTAAACTTTGGTGTTTAGATTTCCTGAGGTGAGGATTTTTCTAAGAAGCTTCTCTATTTAATGTGTCACTTTATTTGTTGTATAAGCTTTTTCTTTGGCACCTTTCTGTATGTACTGTTGTCGCACTGTGCTTTTGCAGCAGTGATGTGTGTAGATGTGAAATACATGGTAGCAATTACTGAATATGATGGTCACTGGATTCTGTCGACATCTTTGAGATTTACTAGAGGAAAGGCCTCTGCAAATCTTTGAGATCTTCTGGCATCTGGAAATTTTGCATCCATTTGCATTTGGTTTTCTTTATTTCCTAACATCATATTTTAGTGTCCAGTCAAAATATTTTTTCTCCATCCCCACTTTCCCTTATCTTTCTTATCTTATGCTGCTACAGGCTGTTGGTTTTAACAACAGCTCTAAACTCTCCCTCAAATATTTACCATTTATTTCCTTACATCTGCTCCTGCCCCTGTTGTTTGCGTTTCCACTGTGTTAACACTTTTAACAGAGATAGTGTTCTCTTCATGTGGTCATTAGATATTAGTTTCTGCTTTATTTCCTTTCTGGTTAAATAAAAGTGGTTCCTGAAGGCAGCAGTGCTTTTATTTGGAACCTCCCTCCTGCCACACTTCAGGACACCACTGCACCCTGCAGTTCTAGTGGTGAACAGCACAAAATACACCCAAAATAACCAAAAAAAGGCAAATGAAATCAACCGAATTGACTGTTTGAATGCAAAACAAAGGACTAAGGAAACATTGCAATTCAATAAGAATGAAAGGAAAAGCTTGAAGGAAAATAAGTCTATTTTAAAAATGATGAATGGCGTATACTAAGACTGCACAATATGAGAAAACTTAGATATCGATATTAGTGATCCAGTATTGCGATAACGATATAGTGCGGTAAATAAACAAATAGAAAAATAAACAAAAACATCATTCCCATTTCATTGCAACAGTTTAAAAATTATACTCCAAATCACCCTCATCGACATGGGGGACAAACATCTAACATAATAGGCCTCCATCTGATTGGTCAACAATGGGAAGGCGTCCATCTGATTGGTCAAAGCATAAAGGGATTTATCTGATTCGTTAAATGCTTCAAGCTGCTAGAAGATTTTTAACATTTTGGGTTTGCGATTTATTTCGATATTCGCCATCATTTGCGATATGCATATTGCACAGCGCTGGATATTGCGATAGCGATAAATTTGCGGTATATTGTGCAGGCCTACATATGAGTTTCAAACAGATTAAAATGTGCCGTAAACTTTGATTTCAAAGAACAGATAGAAATGAAAAGAAAAATCCTTCCTTAGTTTGCTTTGCCTTCACCGTTCTGTCCGGTTCATCCCAAACCAGTTCAGAGAGGTTTAAGTCTGGAGACGGTTCTGGCCCCTCCATGTTTACTACCGGTACTTTGTTCTTTGCTCTGCAGTAGGGCTGCTCCTCTTTTAACACAGCTTTACTTCAGCAGAGGCTGCCATTGTTCATCACCATTTTAACGTTCGCGAGTAAGTTTATCTCTGTTAGGTGGAATAAACTGCTGCCATTACAATCTGAAATCACCCTCAGTTTAGTAGCAATAGAAAAGTGAATGGTTAACTGTCTGCATTCTTTTATAGTGTTTTTTCCTCTTTTACAGTTTTTATAAAACTACAGAGTTTATAAGATAAAACAATTATTCAAAGTTGCTTCACATTAAGGTCAGGTTCCTCCACATCTCTGATTGTTTTGGCTGTTTTTGATCAGCAAAAGGACTTAATATTTCCTTTCCATGAACAGATGCTGCTCTCCCTCCCTGGTTGTGGCTTCTGCTTTGATCATTTGTTTGAAGTGCTTCAAAGACAGCAGTGATTGGACTTTACAAGCTTTGCCAGACGTGGAGTGATGCACAGATTCACGCTGTTTTGTAAACATTGTACAAAGCGGGCATTAGCATATAGATTGGACATGATTTTTCACGTGGTAGCTATACTCAAACACAGCCGTAACAAGCTAGCATTCACCTGGTATCTTTCTTTTTCGACAATCGATTCCTCCGATAGAGAAAAATGTCATTACGACATCTCATTGTCTAACAAGCGGAGAATTTCACACTGGAAAGTGGTGATGAAGTAGTGGCGATGGCGATGGATTCATCGTGAGTTCGGCCGCTGGCGATTAACTGCGGCTCACATTCCAGAAAGGTAAACAACTATAAGGAGGGAGAGTTTGCTTCAAAGTTGGGTTGATATCGGCCTCTCTGGGTAATAAGCAAATCCAGGATGAGGTAGGAATGACACTAAGCGTATTCATGAATCTTGTGAAAAGGCTTTTTAGCGCATGCGCGTCTGCATGTGAATGCAAGTGGCTGCAGAATATAAAACGGGCCCCATGTGAAATGGTAAAACTAATCGCTCTTGAGATGAGATCATGAGATAGAGACTGTAGCGGGGAGAATAAGTGGCTCTCTGATTGTAGAAAAGAGAGTGTAGTGGACACAGCTGAGCCTTTTTTCTGCCATGCTGAGAGATGAAAGGATTTGGAGGAAAGGATTTCTCCTCCGTCTTTCTTCTCTCTGTAGTCATACTTCCTGTGTCTCCTGTTCTTTTTTGCCAGGTCCTTTTTTCTTGAGTCCAAACCTACAAAGTGTGGGTTGGACCATATAGTTTTCATTGTTTTCATAAAACTCACAGTAGACTGAATAACTACAGCTAATGTCATCAGGAGACAGGTAGGAGTGTGCCCGGGTGTGATTTAGTGGTGGAATGATGAGGTGCAGGAGTGTATACGGAGGAAGACGCCGGCAAAGAAGAAGTGAACAGGAGGCATTATCGGTTTTTACTGGACTGAGAAGTTTCAGCCGTGGTGGCCTTGGAACAGCGCGGACACGGCTGTTGTGTCAAATACAACACTGTGCATTTTTATTTCCACTTTTCTTAGTCTATTTGATATACCTACGGTTGATAAGCAAGTATCGATGAACTCTTAATGAGACCCATCCCTCTACAGGACTACGAGAGATGCAGCATGGAGTGAAAGGTCAAAGGCCAAACAAGGGGCTTATGATGACTTGTATGCTAGTTAGGGTAGTAAAGAGGGAGAGACTGACCTATACAGCTTAGTAAGGCAGAGAGACCGAGATGGGAAGGACATGCAGCAGGTCAGGGTGATTAAGGATAGGGATGGTAATGTATTGACAGGTGTCAGTAGTTTGATGGAAAGAATACTTTGAAGAGTTGATGAATGAAGAAAATGAGTTTAAATCAAGATGAATATATTCTGGAGGTGCATTATTAATGCAGCATAAATATCTTTCTACATTATGCTTAAACATGCTTGCTCACTACCTGACGCGTAGGAAACAAGTGTTTCTACACAAAAACACTACAGCAAATTAAAATGAAATCAATTTTAAGTTACTTTAAAATGAATTTAAAGACAACCACGTATTGAAAAGTCATTTTTTAGTATTAAATTATAAAATGCGAACTGCATAGTGTGGCACTTGTTCCTTGATTGGCTGATCGTGGGAGTTACCCAAGAGTTGGAGTGGACACTGCAAAGAGCTGCTCCTGGTCGCGAGGATGAGTCATTAGGAATGAAGCGGTGGGCATCATTCATACAGGCTGACGGCGGCGGGCGTTGAGGGAGTTAAATCATTTATGCAGGTGAGTGTTGAGAAAGGAGGCCTGATCAACACTGCTCAGAGCTTTAATTTTACGAATAATAAATATTGTTCATTTCTCAAAGTATGTCTATCCAATATGCATCAAATGACATATAACCATTAATAGTTTTTAATAAAGATATTCTTGTACATTTATTGTATATAACAGTTTAGGATCAATTGGTAAACTTTATGTTAACAGGACTGACAGATGTAGTCAATAAATGCTCCAAACTGCAACACCACACATGACTTCTTGGCTTTTCTTTTAAAATTCACCATAAATAACATATACATAAGGATGTGTAATGTAAGATGTGTATAAAGTTGACATTGTTGGAATCTGCCAAATGGTTTTGAAAATTCAGTATCATCCTTCTCCATATATCACTGAAAACTATCAATCTCAGAATTTTCATCTAATATTTGTTTATCTGTTTTAAACTATAATTCTACCTTTTACTTTTACTCCAGTAACATAATGGATGAATGCTTTTTATGTCTACTCAAGTAATTTTGTTTTAAAGTGAATGTACTTGTAAAATCTTTGTTTTCCTTTCTGCTTCCCTTCCCAGTTTGACTACTCGTCCGTTGAGGTTCACCGTGTGAAGAAGTTCCACTTCGAGCCGTTAGACCCTCAACCTCTTTTACTAAGAAAAATCAGTGAGCTTCCAAAAAGCAGACTTTTGCCAGCAGACTCGCTTACGAACAACATGCATCCCCAGCGCGGCGCACTGGCAGCTGGAACAACGATCGGCGAGATCCTGCATCAACGCCGCCATTCAGAATCAGGTAAACACTACAACACAACCTCCTTGTTCTATTTTTATTGCTTGTCTGTCCAGCAGCTGAGCAAACACAAAATAATTGCCTCTTCGTAAACACATTTTATATTTACAACTGAGGTTTGTTGATCCTGCTCCTTTGACAAACAAGGAGTTTATTTGTATAAACTTCTTTTGGATTATTTTATAAACTATTTTATTATGTTGATTCAATTCTTTTTTGGCTCTGCAACTTTCCTAAAAGACTAAATGTTATTTCCTCTGCTGCAATATAAGAAAAAAATGTAATTTTTAAAGAATTTTTTTAGATGATAAGATGAGTCAGCAAAATTGAAAGCACTGACAATGACTGGCGATCCATAATATTGCAGAGACAGTAAAAAGAAAAATTAAGCTGCTGTTACATCTGATAACAGCAAAGGTTTCATGTCTCAAAGCTTTGGAAAACGATTCTTCTTGGCTGATGACTCACAACTCTACTTAAGGGTGAAAAGTTTTTATCTTGAAGATGCAGCCGTTTTTGGCAAAAATTTGTAATGCAAAGAGGATGCAGTTTTTCAAGTTTGAAAAGTTGAAGTTATTTTTCCCATTTATTTTTAAGAGTTCAATTGCTGTTTAAAAATGCTGCTAATGGCATCTCTGTCTGGGCAGTTCAGGACAGAAAGCCTTACATTGAGCAGCCATATTGGATCTTTTTGTCAACCCACGGAAAACATCTCTAAATGGTTGATGCCGCCCAAATTGCACTGCAGGACCCCTAATAGCTTCTGAACATTAGCCGCGGTTCCAGTATTCTGTTGATACCCCTCAAATGATGTTTGCAGGAGCGTTAACCCTTGTGCTATCCTAGGCACTTTAACGTTGGGAGTTGGGTCATCTAGACCCACTAGACAGTGCTCTGAACCTTTTTTCTTCAATGATTTGTGATCTTCACTGATGTCCATGGATTACATGAAATCTTTCCACCTTTATCCACCTTTGTCATGGTAGGAAGAACATGTCAATGTAAGGGTGGGGTCATCTAAGATAGCACAAGGGTTAAAGTTTACTTGCTGTGTGGGCTGGCTGAATGAAGCGCATCTCAGGGGCCCTGGACTTCGTCTTGTCATTATTCTGATGTGCTCCACAATTCAAACATGATCCCATCTCTGTGCGCTCGCCCATCCATCTTGATGCATCTTTTTTTTTCATGCCCCACTGTACTCTGCCAATGATGCATGGTGCTGTAAAGTTGCTAATTTAATGGCTCTCCCCTTGTTAAAAGGCGACTCCCCTTTAATTAAAGCTGAAGTCCATCCATTTAGTGCCTCTTCCTCGCCGGTAGTCGTTCTTGGAGTGAGCCAAGCAGAGGGCCGTTCTGATAATTAATGACAGGAGCTCAGGTAAAAGAAAGACGACGACAAGATGGAAGCTAGAAACTATCGCGGCTTTGGGGGAAAAAAGGGAAACTCAAAGTGTGATGAACAAAAAGCCCACAGAAGACGCTTTGTGTCTGCTATTTTGAAAATACTTTATCATTTTTACCGTACTACATTTCACGTACTATATTTCTTTTTATATACTTTGGACCATAAGATCATAGAGTTTATTAAGTGAAAGAAAACTGTTATATATAATGATGTGGTAACACTACCCAGAACAACTAGAGCCAAGAAGCAGGTTATTGGTCACCTGCCTCTTTTATATGCAATACTCAGTATTTGCAGAGAAAACAACATGACAGTTAATTCTAACTTTATTGAGAATAACTCTCAACGTAGTTCAGTTGTAACAAATCACATAAAAAACAGATCTCTAACTTCATGCTAAAGAACAGAAGGTGTCACTTCCTCACTACAGTAGCCTTAATTGTCCAACAATCCATCAAGCGTTGTGGGTTTGTAGTTTAAGAAAGATGACTAAAATATTGGGACAGATTTTTGAGATCCCCCCCCCCAAATGGTTCCAGGTCAATAAACACAACCAGCATCAATATAATAATCCAACAGATTAAATGCTGTTGAGTTTTAAAAAAATTTAAAAAAAGGTCAAAAAAATACAATAGCATTTTTTGTTACTTGCCCCCAATTGTTTTGCATTTTTTGTTGAGTTTCTACTTTGTGTTTAGTCCGTTATCTGTCACATATTTGTGTTCATTTTTTTATGGCTGTCTTTACTGAGTTTCATTTTGTGGTGTAGGTTTTTGTTGTGTGCACCTGTTGTGTGTCTGTTTCTATTATGTGTTTAATTAGCTGCCTTTTTGTTTCTCTTTTCGTTTGTCTACTTTTTGTGATTCATATTTTTTGTGCACATTATTCTGTGCCATTTTTGTTAGGTTTTTATTCCGCATCTTGTGTGCACCTGTAGTTGTTGTGTGTCTGCCTGTTTTGTTGTGTCTGTCTTAAAATTTCTTACACAGATTATCTGTTTCTTTGTTTTTCTGTTCATATTTTTATTTGTTTTCTGTAGGGGTGCAGCAGATCACAAAACATAAGCTTCATATCGTGTTACAGCTTTAGAGTAACACGATTTCTTCAGAAATCAGTTAAAATGAAAAAAAAAAACATCAAGATAAAAACCTACAATTTACTTGTTGAAAAGCTTTAAAATAGATATTTAATAAAATGACATACATTAAGTACTTCAAAACATACATATACATATCACATCAAAACATTTGCTCATTGAGCCTTATTTATAAAAAAAGACTTAATGACATCTTTGAACTCAAGATATTCCTAGTTATAAAATATACTCAGGATGTCCATGTACACAAAGTCCATTATGACACATTGCATCTAGAAAAATAATATATATTTAAAAAGAAAAGCGAGGAAGAGGATCGCACGACGCAGAGGTAAAACAAAGGCTGTGTGCAGAGAGTTGATTTAAATGACGCATGGGCATGGTGCTGGGGGGTGGAGGATCCATGCACACGAGATTTGCTCTGTGATCTGTTGCCCCCCTACTTTTATGAGTATTTTTCTGTTTGTTTTTGTGTTTCCCCCCACACACACACACACACTTCCTCCATTTGTCTTCACATCTATTCCAACCTTGATGGCCTCTGGATTACAGAACAGAGACCATCGACCCTCAGTGTGGCGTGTGCAGTCAGGGCTGCCATTGCTCCTCTTCAGAATCTGCCCCATACTGGGCAGTAAAGCCTCACCGCAGGCGATGGTGGATGTTTAGCTGACGACTGGTTATTTGAGCTAAGTGACACGTTGTGTGTTTCTCCTCAGCGTCCACCGCCAGCTGATCCGGCTGTTTGCCCGCGGCATCGAGGAGCAGCAGCAGCGGGTTTGAAGACCTTCCTGCACCTTTTATGTGAAGAAAACCAAAAAAGAAGGAATGCTGCATAGAAGAAAAAAATATTCCTTTCAATTCCTCACAGCGTCTTTGGTTTAGAAGTAAAGGCATTCTTAAGATGGACGCAGAGAAACAGAGTTAGACTCAAACAATCATGAGAAGCTTCCATAAGGCAAACACTCCTGAAGTTCATCAATCACCTGTAGTTTCTCAGAAACACATCTGATCATTCTGACCAAAAATGTAAAAAGCCTGAAGATCAGCTCTTAGAAACCAGCTGGGGGGCCAGCTAACAGTTTGATGTTCTGCTGGTTGATGAAGCCCAGTAGCTGCTGCACCTGTAACTCCTGGCTTTGCTGCGTCCAAAGAGGCCACACAGAGGTCAACCCGCACCCGTGAGGAGGCTCAATCCCGTGGGCGTGCTGTAGGGCGTGCTTGACTAGATTTAGCTCTGTAGCTAGAGGTCAAGCTGAATGTTGATGTAGCACAAACAAAGCTTTTGATAAACTGACTTTTGTTTGTTTGTTGTTTGTTTTTGAGGGGGCAGTTTTCAGCAGGAGTGAAACTATAAGCAGGAGAAAAAGCGACCCAGACTTTGCAAGAGAAAGGTGCTGAAAAAAAGACATTTAAATTAGCATTAAAAACATGTAGCAACCTTTGTAGCCATCACTTCTAGCATTACACCTCAAGAAGTGAAGCTGGTTATAGATCAGTGTTTAGAAAAGAATAACAATAGTGCGTTTTCTTTTGCGGTGTTCATTATCAATTGTTGTGTCGCTGTTCCATAGATTACAAAGATCCTTCTTCATTAGGATAACTCGCTACTTCCTGTTTCCTCCTGGTGTTCTCCACAATCTTTGTATGACATGTCTGTGTTCATGAAGCATGAAGGCGCAGATGTGAACAATAATATTTGGAGGTGACCAAAGCAAAGACATTTCTGCTGTATTTTTAGATTGATGAAGAACAAGAAATAGAGTCAAATAAAGAAAATGTAGGAAAACAATTTCATGTTTTTGTGTTTTTCCATTCACACATTTCACTTCATATTTGTTGCTTAGTTTGGGAAAAACCTTTGACGTCCGAGGTGCAGTTCGACAGGAGAGACCCATTTTTCTCACATCTTGAATCAATGTAAAAATTAATCACTGCAAATGCTTAAAAAAGGATATTGAACATGTGGATTAAAGTCGATGTTTATAAAAGTTTAAATGGATTCACTCACTATCTTTTCACACTTGATATGGGACAAAAGATGCGTCCATTCAAGACATTCAATGTTAAATATCTTGTTAGTCATTTTGATCTTAAAATGTCATTAAAGCAATAGCTTTTTTCTTTTTACTGTATATATATATATATATATATATATATATATATATATATATTATTAGTAATTGATAAATTGATCATAGTGAATTTTGTCTTTTAGAAGATATTAAATCGTGAAGTGGCGATAAATACTCATTCTTAGATGCGATTGCTCTGGTAACTGGAAATATTATGTCTTATAATAACTGTATTGCTAGAACAGAAAAAAAGAAGTTCTATATAGGTATTTATATATTTTTTCCTTTAAATATAATCCCTTTAAAGAAACTACCACAGTTCAATAATCCTTATTTCTGGGTATCATCTCATAACCCTTGTGCTATCTAGGCACTTTAACATTGGGGTTGGGTCATCTAGAAGAGTTGAAGCCCAACTAGACCAATTGGGTCTAAGAAAGAAAATAGGTTCAGAAGCACTGTCTAGTGACTAGACAGTGCTCTGAACTGTTTTCTTTCAATGATTTGTGATTTTCACTGGTGTCCATGGATTACATGAAATCTCCCACCTTTATCCACCTTTGTCATGGTAGGGAGAACACGTCAATGTAAGGTGGGGGTCATCTAAGATAACTGAGGATAAAGTTATGCTAGAATGACACATTTTAAGGTTTATTTTTGTGCAATAAATATTACACTTGATTCGTTACTTCTCTTCCTTGTATTTTCTAAGGGTCACAGTCAAAAGAAAATACATGCAAGCAACATATGTGGTAAGAAGCTGTCAATAGAAACATATTCATATAAACAAATTTGTGCACAAATTAATTATTTCTTAACTTTTCAGTGATTTTCTGAAATTTCACACCCTTAACCCTTGTGCTATCTTGAGCACTTTAACATTGGAGTTGAGTCATCTAGACCCACTTATACAGTTCTCTGAACCTTTTTTCTTCAATGATTTGTGATCATCACTGGGTGTCCATAGTGTGAGAAATCTTTCCACCTTTATCCACCTTTGTCATGGTAGGGAGAAATTTTTCACGTCAATGTAAGGGTGGGGTCATCTAAGATAGCACACGGGTTAACTTAAGTCTACAACTGACCCTGTTGCTTTGTCAACCTTTGACCTCGGGAAAAGGCCACCATCTTGAACCTCAAATCAAGACTGTGGATGAGGAGGCCTGCAGGCCATCAAGATTCTGTCATGTGAACAACAAACCCACACGGCTGACATACACGACTCACTGACGTGGTCCTGGCTAGTTTGACGCACTGGGCCAAACACTGGATGGCCCCTAGCGAGTGCTAATTTAGGACACTGCCTGTATTCCTTCATCCTTGTTTTTCTTCCTCTTCTCGTCTTTGATTCTAAAATGAGCACCTGGTGTTTCCTTTGATCTTTTGACCATTTTCCACAACCTTGAATAGACTTTCCCGTCTGTCACAAACCCAGAGTTTAGATGAATGAGATGATGAAAACAAATTCACTTGGATGCGAACCACTTTTTTCCTTTTCCTTTTGCAAAACATCGAGTAAACTGCAGACTGTGTTCATCATGGCGATGCGCTCACTCGTGCAGCCTGACTGTTAGAAATGAGGAAATGAGACTATCAGAATGTAGTTTGTGTGGTCATCCTACCAGCGTCCTACGAGCACTAGCACATTCCATGCATGCAGCATTGATCTGGGGTCAGTAGAGGGACCACAACTCGCACCTTACAACCAGGTGTGGCGTTGGAGACACTGTACAACAGCCTCACACACATACTGTGGGTCGCAAGTGTATGCAACTTAGTTAGCCTTAGAAATGCTTCACCATACACTTATCACAGGCAAGACAATGATATGTTCCATTTTCATGATGTCCCTTGAGCCTCACGAGAAATGCAACACAAACACAATCCTTTCAAGATGAAGATGCATTTGCTACATACTAACTACCCTCCCACGGGCGGATGACCCAAAAATCCACAGTCCCTGTACATGTCAATCCCTTCTATAGGTGTATGCGACGACTTAGAGTATAGTCCAGATGAACTTTTAAAACGTTTTTCTGCTATGAAACCATCCTGGATGAATGACCAGCAGACTGTTACAAAAACAACAAAAAAAGACACAACCACTTTTTTCTAACACTTTGTAACCTTGGGAGTTGGGTCATCTAGACCCACTAGACAGTGCTCTGAACCTTTTTCTTCAATGATTTGTGATCTTCACTGGTGTCCATGGATTACATGAAATCTTTCCACCTTTATCCACCTTTGTCATGGTAGGAATAACACGTCAATGCAAGGGGGGGGGCTCATCTAAGATAGCACAAGGGTTAATAGCATTTACAAATCCCATGTTATTAAACCAGAGTAAGGAGACTAATAATGAAAGCAAGAAACAAACAAATCTTTTTTAAAAGAGTTTTCTGTCCATCAGTTTTAGCAGAAAAGGTTCAGTTAGAGGCCATCGAATCTGCAATTAACAAGTCCAAACTCAGCATCTTTTTCATCTTTTGTTCTGCAGTAATCCTCTTAAAGCAGAGCTAATTTTACCTCACAAAGCATTTCATTCTAAATGCGCAAAGGCGGCACACTTTTTTCTTTTTTCTTTCTCTCCAGTGCAATACACTGGGCTTCACTTCTGGCTGCTTTAGTGAAATATGTTTGATCCCTAATGAGCAAACACTGCTGCCATCACGCTTTCTCCCACTGATGTGCTGTTAAACTGACTGGTGAGGTCTTGGCAGGATGTTGATGGGAGTTCCCGCCACTCTTAGATGACTCTCAAATTCCGGTTAGAATCAGTTTTTAGATCTAGTTTTGGAAGCTTTACCCACAGATACCAGCAGGCCTGGTTTTAGCCAGCCCCACTAAGGGGGAGAAGGTAGAATAATAGGATAGGGGGGGCAAAATTGTATGTCCCTTTGATCCCCTAAAACGCATAAAAACCATACCATGATCTTATCAGTTCATCTACTTGTATATCTATCTTGTCATTTGATTTATTTGATATTTCGTATACATTTAGCGTTGAATACTCTTCCTAAAACTACCCACTGCATTTAACGGCCTTGGGACAGACATAAGTGGATACTGATTTGTGTCCTGTTGAAGCTGCATTCATTATTATTTTTATGTCTGTCTATCCAGCCTAACAGTTCTTTTATTTTTACTTTTCGTATTTTGTCATTTTTTTGTGTTTGTTTTTTGTTTGCTCTGTGGGGTTTATTTGTACTATTTTCTTTAAATAAAAAAAAATAAAATCAACTTTTGGAGCTTTTCAGGGTACTAGAATGTTGATTCCACACAACAACAACCAAACCCTAAGCGGTATTTTGTCCTGCATTTGCATTTCCATTTTCCATTTGACGCATAAATAACTTAACCAATTTTGCCAACTTAAATCAATTACTTCTATTGGTAACAAGTAATTGAGTTAAATTTATTCAACCTAATTTCTTACGTCTATAAAACGTAATAATTGTTTATACAATACAAATTTACATATTTATTTAACTAAATGTCATCTTACTCCAATTCAATTAATATTTTTTCCATCTTAATGAATTATAATTCTCGAACTCTCATGTCTAAGTTTGAGCCGGCAGATATACTCAATTTTTATAACAATAATAGGAATGAATCAATATGCTCAGGGAGTACATTCATTTAGGAACTTCCTGAAATTGGCATAACATAAACTAACTGTAGGGGTGCTATATAAACTCATCATCCTCTCCCTCCCTCTCACTCATGGTGCACAGACTTAAGCAAAGTAGGACAAAATACCTCGGCAAAACACAGTTAAACAACTAAACACATTTGGTCAAAAACCCACACTTAAACCCAAATCCGTCCAGACAGACAAAGGGAATGGTATCCCACAATCCCTTGCGGTGCCGATCTAACAGCAGCACCAAAATTACACCTTAATTGAATTCATTTGAATGAAAGTAAAACAACTGTCTGAAAACTACGTGATATTTTTAAACTGACTAAACAAAAGAATTATTTATCTTAACTGAAGCAAATAATTAAGTTAGATCAACAATGTAAAAAAGTTTATTTTTCCAACATCCATATGTGGTCTTATCACTCTCTCATGGTGGAAAGAATATTATCTGAGCTTCTTCATCCACTAAATCATCTTCAAATGGACACGCCATGCTGCTTCACCTCTCTAAAAAACAAACTAACCTTCAACTAAACCTGCTCCAGACCAGGTTATGTTTAGAGCAGGAGTTGCCATGGCAACTTGACATACCCTGAAGCATACCTCCATTTTTAGAACTGAAAGCTGAGGTTATCAACTTCCTTAAATCAAATCAAATCAAATCAACCTTTATTTATATAGCACTTTTACAACAACACATGTCACCCAAAGTGCTGTGCATACAAACAATAAAATTTAAAAACAAGATGACAAGACAAAGTGCCGACCACCCCCCTGTCCCAACCCCAGGCCCGGTTGGTTAAGGAGAGAGCGTGACAGGGGCCAGCCACCCCTGCCCAGGAAGCGGATGCCCAAGCAAGAGTGGTGGGGGTCCACAAGAAGTGTCATAAACATGACCCGTACAGGCTTATCCACAGTTGGAATTTTGAAGAAGGCCGGCGCTTGACGGCAACGAGAGAACTCCAGAACCCACACGCCAGGGACACGGACACCCCTAGGCTCAGACGTGATGTGATCCCCGGCTCCTGGCCTTGCCAGAACTCGGGGATCCCTCTCCCGCCAGGCCTAGGGAGCCAGAACCCAAGGGACAGGTCGCCGAGGGCCTGGCACCCCCTACCAGGGATGGGGAGGGGACAGAGGGTTAGAGGTCCCACCTTCCTTGTAAAATGCATCTGTATTTGTAATATATCATATTTCTGTTTATAGTTTATTCTGAGAGGTTTAACAGAAACATGATATATACCCTTTAAGTTAATTGTACTTTTTTCTGGCTGTCATATTTGTGGGTAACAGCATTTTTTCATGCCTATATCAGCTTTGGATACCAGGATGTTAAATTCAAATTTAATTGATAATTTTTAAATTTCTGTCAAATGTTACTTAAGCTTTTTTCTAATGGTTCAAACTTTTGAACTTATCCCTTACTGTTAATTATTCCATCATCATGTACAGTTTGGCATTTGCAGATGTTTGTTCCGTTTTGAATTACTGCACAAGCTTCAGCTAAAATAAGAACAAATGCAAATAGGCCTATAGTAACTTTACTCATAAAAAGTGTGGATATTTTTATTTTACACTTTTATGAGTAAATAAACATTGTTGTAAGCCAAGGGGGTATTCCAGAAAGCAGGTTATGCTAGCTCCCACGGTAAGTTTTTTGGCTAAGGAATTTGATAACCTCAGTTTTCGGTTCCAGAAATGGAGGTATGTTTCAGGGTATGTCAAGTTGCCATAGCAACTCGTGCTCTGCTATGCTATGCTAACCTGGTCTGGAGCAGGTTTAGTTGAAGGTTAGTTTGTTTTCAGAGAGGTGAAGCAGCATGGCGTGTCCGTTTGAAGATGATTTAGTGGATGAAGAAGCTCAGATAATATTCTTTCCACCATGAGAGAGTGATAAGACCACATATGGATGTTGGAAAAATAAACTTTTTTACATTGTTGATCTAACTTAATTATTTGCTTCAGTTAAGATAAATAATTCTTTTGTTTAGTCAGTTTAAAAATATCACGTAGTTTTCAGACAGTGTAACTTTGGTGCTGCTGTTAGATCGGCACCGCAAGGGATTCTGGGATACCATTCCCTTTGTCTGTCTGGACGGATTTGGGTTTAAGTGTGGGTTTTTGATCAAACTTGTTTAGTTGTTTAGCTGTTTTACTGAGTTATTTTGTCCTACTTTGTTCAAGTCTCTGCACCATGAGGGAGAGGGAGAGGATGATGAGTTTATATTGCACCCCTACCACTCAGTCTTGTAATGACAATGATGGAAATGCCTAAAATAGTTGTTCACACACTGTATATAGTGACTTGTTCTTTTATTTTTATAAAAATGAGTATATCTGCCGGCTCAAACTTAGACATATGAGAGTTCAAGAATTATAATTAATTAAGATGGAAAAAAGATGAATTGAATTGGAGTAAGATGACATTTAGTTAGATAAATATGTAAATTTGAGTTGTGTAAACAATTATTGAGTTTTATAGACGTAAGAAATTAGGTTGAATAAATGTAACTCAATTACTTGTTACCAATAAGTAATTCATTTACGGTAAGTTGTCAAAATTGGATAAGTTATATATATATGCGTCACAAGGAAAATGGAAACAAGATCAGAAACTTGTGCGTTTACTTTGTCAGTTCTTCTACTACAAGCAGAAACTCTTTCTTTTGCTGATGCAGCTGTATTTTTTATTAATGGGCATATAATCTTTATACGCCGTCATTAAAAGCTCAGACTCCATCTCACTTCCGTCTCACTGAAGTGTCGCGCTTTCTTTTTTTCTCCACGCGTTTCCGTGGTGACTCCGGAAATCGGCGATCCATTTAGAATGTCTTTATGTACCTGCTGTGCACGTGCATTAACCCAGGGTTACCAAGTTGAGCGTAATTACGCCAAATCATATCGGGTCTTTTGGAACCCACATACTCATAGTAAGCAAGTTCAGGTGGATTTCAGCCAGAGTTCAGGCTTAAAGTCAGGCTAGTTTAAACATGCTTCCTGGAATACCCCCCAGGTTAAGGTCAGTACATGAAGGTTTGCTAAACTGTGGTTTGTTAGCTAGCAATACTAGCTTAATGGCTACCACTGACCTCCAGTAAAATGTGCTCTTTTCTAAACCAATGAAACAAGAAGAGTCACAGTTAACTGTGGGAATGTGCTTTATTGCCAAAAGAGCACCAACCTGTAAACTTCAACTCTTGGAAACACAGAGCTATTTAGATGGAGATATGTTAACAGATAATTTTCTAGGTGAGGCTTTTCCAAAAGTCTATCCTTGAGGTCAAAGTGGGATTACAGACCAAAGACTGGCGCTTAATCCAAAGTGATTCTGCGTTGCTGCAAAGTGCTATCTGGTGACAAGTCATTACCTCAGCTGGCGCGTTGTTAGCAAACAGCAAAGCTGTTGTTTGGAGCGATATACTCATTACTTGCTAATCACTTGAGTAGGCCTCGTTTGAAGGCAGACACAAAGCGAATAGCACAAACCCATACTGCACGCACGCTGGACTGCGCTGTTCCGCTGAGCGCAAGACATTATTGCATTTCTAATGGTGCTTGAAGTAATTACACCCTTTAATGCTACTTGCCGTCAAGCCGTCTCCTGCAGGCCACAGCGTGGGATCTCAGAAGTACCGCACACAATCCACCACTCTCTCCTAAATGACTCCATTAACCAGAAGGCTTCAGCAGCTGCGTTTCCTGGAGACTTAGTCGGGCTTTTAACTATCCGCATGCAGTTTGTCATGCAGAGGTAAAGACAAACTGATTATGCATAAAATAAATATGTGTAAACCGGAATTAAAATTTTATTTAAAATTTGATGACAAACATGGAAACACCGAACAGGTCATCGCTGAGCTACGGTGGCCCTAATGTGCAAATCACACCAACAAATCACATAACACAAAAACATATTAAAGAGCACAAGTAAAAAAGCAAAAAAGAAAACACACAGTGACAAAACATTACATTTTAGAATTTAAAATACAATTTTTAAGAAATTAACTAAAATAAAAATAAAATGTGTTCATCATCCAGTTAGCAATGACCTTTTCTGGTTTTTCTGCCGTTTTTTTAACAGTTCATATTAATTGTTACCAATAAGTAATTTTTTAACAGTTCATATTAATTTCAAGAAGTTGATTTTGTTTTTATTAACTTTACAATTTTTGGGGTATTGTGTCACGTTATTTTATGTTAGTTTTCCTTCTAAATTGTTGTTGTGATGTGTGATGCATTGTTCAAATAAACAGTCCTTTAGTTCAGTTTGATCTTTCTATATTTGACACACAACTAATTCAATCTTCCAGCCAGATCGTCTCCTGTTCTTCTCTTCTTTCCCGCTCTCTAAGTCAGTCTGTCTCGCGTTAATTTAGGAACATTGACCATATTATAATCATTAATATGCTTTTGCATTGAGTCTTTTGTTGGTGTGATTTACACTTCAGGTCATCAGGAAGAGTTTGAAGAGGAAAAATGGTGAGTGGGTTCATTCCCACTTTTTTAAAAAAAAGCTGGAAAATGGGCTGGACAAAAACTAGAGACAGTTGTTGGGTTCCTTATCCTGAAATTAAAAAAACAACAACTAAACAATGGTAGTTTTTGCACATATTTAAACTGTAGTGAATTCAAAGCTTGTAAAAAAATCCTACTGTTGCTTCATTTCTTTTTCATGCAATCTACCTTCAGTTTATGCTATTTGTTTATGCTAAGAAAGAACCAACAAAATCCAATATGAATTCATCTCAGGCGGTGTGACGGAGACAGCAGCTGTACAGCACTCTGCCCTCCAGAATTTCTTTACTGATAACTCCTCTCTGCAGCCTCCAATCGCCCTTTTCCGACCCAAGTCTCCAAGCCCCCCGAGGGGTATTTTGTTAAAGTCATTTCTTCCTGTGTCTACGGCTCTTCCTCCCATCCTCTTTCTTATCCATTTGATGCCATCCTTTTCCATTTATGGGTTTAGATGATTGAGGCTGGGTGCTCCGGTGGCAGCTCTGCTCCGGGGGAGAGCGCAGCAGGACACAGACAAACAAAAACTATCACTCTATGAGGAGTTTCGACTGACATTGCTGGATGGGTGTGTTTGTCTGATTGCTGCGGCTGTATGTGTGTGTGTGTGTGTGTGTGTGTGTGTGTGTGTGTGTGTCTGTGTCTGTGAACCCGCCATCCCCCCTGGGGGGAGACATCTTATCTCTGCATTGTCTAGGAGAAAAACAGGCCAATATGTCAGTGTAGAGATGTGCTGTGGGCGAGAACAGACACTGAGACCTTCTGATTTACCCGTAGGGAACAGACCAAAGGTCTCCCAGTGCTATTGTGCAACCAGTCATCTCTGTTCGGGTCCGTCAGAGGTGAAAACTGAGGGGAGGGACCTTATGGGAAGGAAAGTCAAACCAGAAAAGAGAATATTGACACGAAAATGTGAAAATGCAACCTCAAAGGTTTGTTGGTTTTTGTCAGATGTGTGGCAGGAATGTAAAAATAAGCAGCTTGAAGATGTTTCTCTGCAACTGCACTTCTAATTATGCTGATCAGGGTTGGGATTTGGACTGCCGGTGCAGACAAAATAAATTACAGTGTACACCAGCAGCAATGAATGCCTTTATGGCATACATTTACACAAGAGTATGACATAATAATTGATGGATGCTGGAATGCTACCACAAGGGAGCAACATCCTGGACTTTGGCGTCCTTGTTCCAAGTTTAGGCCAAGGCAGAGTTGTCAGGTTTACAAACCTATAGAGGAGGAGCCTAAAGGTCAAGAAGTTTTTAATGGATGGGTCGTGTTTAACCCTTTAACACTGGAGATGTCCCCAATTAAACACAAATAACACACAGTCCTTGATCTACCATAACTCTTAAACCATTTAGGCAATGAATATAATTCCAAAGGACACTGACGCGGAAAAAGGTGGCTTTGCGCCGATATTCTAGCGCAAAGAGTTGGATATCAGCTGCTTTTCTCTGCTACAGAATCCATCTGAATAAGGTTAATTGCGAAAACGGTTGAAGAGCTACAATAGTCGAAAGAATGTCAACAGTGAAGCTAAAGCTCCAGTGTTAAAGGCTTAAGAACATTTTGATGGAAACCATTTGTACAACAGACAGAAATTCTGATAATGTCAAGCCTCTGTTTACAAACATTATGTCATGGTGCCTCTGTCAGACTCCTCCCCCTCCAGCTCTGCTCCACTCTACTCCTGATTTCCACCAGCTGCAGTCACTCGTCCTCATCACCTCTTCTCCTCTTAAGGAGCTGCAAAGCCTCAAGCCGACGCCAGTTCGTTGTCCTTCAACGGTGACTCGCCTGGTCTCTGCCTTGCTCTGCCTTGCTCTCGTTCTGAAACTAATTATTGTTCTCTTACCTCAGGAAACCACTTCAGGAGTGCCGCCAGTGTGGACCTTCTGCTAAGCAGCACCAGGAAGCTTACGGCCTCTGCCTCTGTTGCTTACCACGTTAGCACCTCCAGCCACGCCACCAACCATCTTCAAGTCCGGACCTCGTCCAAGTCTAGCCACAATCATCCACAGGGAAACAATAAATCTTTACTCACCTACAACTTATTACTCATTACTCTGGGTTCCAGCGCCTGGGTCCACTTCGCCTGAATATCATGACACATTATTGCAAAAAAAAAAAAGACCAGTGGGTTGTTCCTAATTGTAGCCACATATGAAAATCTCCCAAATGCAATTTGTCTCTTGGCTCCAGCCAAGAGACATTTGGCTGGAGCCGGAAGCAAGTCATTTTTAATCGGTGATGTCACACTCACTCGCTCCAGTTCTCATAGTCAGTGGTCACAATCACTGGTCATATCCCTAGTTGAACATTTTTACACAAATAAGCAAAGAAGTCAATATAACTGATATGTCTATATTTTTGGATTTCATGGTTGTCATCATTTGTGATGTCAGGATTTGTCATCAAACTTTGTTTAAAAAAAAGCTGGCAAAAAATGTCAAAACTGGCCCAAAAGGTCTGAGGAGGTTTCATCTGTCCATTAAAACGCCGCACCTCTTTTAATGGCATAATGTTTTCATGGAACAAAATGAGATTCATAAACATTTACACTTTAAAGCAATTGTCATGGTAACCAGTTCTAGTCACGGAGGGTGGTAAAATCAGTTGTGCGACAAGTTGCTTGGTGTAACTTGGTGTATTGCCCCAGGTTTTAGTTACTTCAGCCCTTTAACTGGCTTCCATCTGGAGGTCAAAGAGTTGCCCTTTGCACAAACATCTACGATAATAGAAAAAAAAATGGACTGCATGATGTTTGGGACAGAAGATTTTCTGTTTGTATTCTTCCAGAGATGTCTGAGCAAATAGCTTCTGGAGATGCACATTCCTGTGTTTTGTCTCAAGGAGTCGCGTCTATGGCAGAGCACAATTAAAAAGTGTTGGCACACTTGATCAGAGCAGACCAAAAGAAACTGAAGCTGCATAACCCCAGATTAGTCTGTTCCATCTGTCACTTAACACTGAAGAGAGTTCTTGTCACAGTTCATCGGGGATCCACTCAAAAGGGTAGGTGGAGCTGTCACGGCGAGGTGCGGCAGCGAGGACGAATGTCTTTGAACATGCATACAGCCAGACAAAAAGGAATACAAAGCTCGCTTACATCCTCGTCTCTGCACAGCTGGAAGCCAGCTTTGAGCAGTGCGAGCACTCGCAGTGTTGTCATTTAGCAAATGCTGCATTTGGAGCAGAGTGACGGCTTCATGAGTCCACATTACTGCACAGCAGCTTGACTTGAGCTGTTTTCACACAACACACTTTCTCTTGCAAAGTTTATCCTTTAATGGTATTATTTTGGCTTAGAGAGTGACCTGCCACCAAACGGTCAATCCTGTTAACCCTTGTGCTATCCTAGGCACTTTACAAATGGGAGTTGGGTCATCTAGACCCACTAGACAGTGCTCTGAACCTTTTTTCTTCAATGATTTGTGATCTTCACTGGTGTCCATGGATTATATGAAATCTTTCCACCTTTATCCACCTTTGTCATGGTAGGGAGAAGATGATAGTGTAAGGGTGGGGTCATCTAAGATAGCACAAGGGTTAAGACGAGGGCAAAGAGGAAGACAGGAACCTGGTCTGACCGAAATGACGATTCAATCGTATTTCGGGCGATAACTCGTAGCAGTGTTTTCAGCTTACCCTAGGGCGGTCAGTCATTTAACGCACCTGCTCAGCGTCCTATTTAAGCCAGGTGCGCAGGCGTTCATTCTCTTTCTTACCTTCAGCGCTCATTCTTCGCCGGTCTCAGTGCCCGCGGGTCTCCGTATCTTTCAGCGACTTGCTGTGTTCCCACCGTTCTTCGGATGGATGATCCCCATATTTTATGATGTGGGGTTTTCGTTTCGCCGCGTCTGCTCTGCTTTGCAGTGATCCGCGGGCGGCTGCCGGCGCGCAGCGCGTTCGTTTCGCCGCGGTCGCGTGCATCTGCAGGGGGTGTGCTTTCCGCGATGTTCGGGATGTTCGTGGCCCCCGATCAGGAGCAGTCCGGGTCTTCTCGTCTGCCGTGGTCAGCCGACTTTCTGCGGTGAGCGGCAATCAGTCCTTTCCCGTGTAGTTTTCTAAGGCTGCGTTTTTCTTCCTGTTTACTTCTGTGACGTCACGCCCCTAAGGACCCTGGGAATTGTAGTTATGTCTCCGGGTCTTTCATGATGCACTTCTGATTCCTTTTCTGCTGCGTAGGTCTGCGTCGTCCGGTTGTTTTTTCAGGGGTTGTGGGGTCTTTTCTGTGGTTTTAAAGGCTGGCAGTCCTCGTTTGGACAGGTTTCTCATGCTGGCTGAATTTATCGTGGCTTTTAGCATTTGTTTTTCTGTTGCTGTTTTGTTCTTTGGGAGCTGAGTGTGAATCTTGACTGCTTTTTAATTTGATGCTGGCTTTATTATTATGGCGGTTCTTCTGTTTATTTTCTTCGTTGTTGTAGCTGCTGGCTAGTCAGAATATGAATCAGTGTCTCTTGGACCCGTCTCTGCTCTGTGGACATTTTCCCCCTATGATTGGTCTCTCTTATGCAGTATCTATGGCTCATTTTATTCACTTGGCGATCCTCGTTCGTTGCCCCCGCATATTCTGCATCTGGTTCTGCTCCGCCTGTTTTTTTCCCGCTCTGTGGGTCATGCCCTGGCTTCAGGGACTTGCGTCGGCCGCACTGGTGAGTGTGTCAGTCTCGTCGCGGTTTGTTTTCTCGGCTGGACAGTTAATTTGTTATTCTCTCTCTAGTTTGGTTGGAGGTTTGCGGGGGCTATGTGATGGATTCTTCCGGGGCATCGTTTTCAAACCCACCACTGAGGGTGGCCCCTAGGAAGTGTTCAGGTTGACGTGACTTGATCTGGACCTGCTAGCGCCTCGCAGTTAATCTTCTGGGCATCAGTGGCCTGGTTCCCCATGCGCCTTCAGGATTGGTATATATTTTCTTCAGCTCCCCATGCTGTCTCCACGAAATTCCTCTGAACGCGATATAAGGCTGCGGGTGACTGTCACTGATGGTCTCATTGTTCTGCCTCTTTGCCTCTCAGTGGCGTCTCTTGGCCTTCAGTTGGCGCTCGAAGTGTTTGTCGGTTTACCTTTCCGCTGTCATTCTTTCCCTCTTTATGCCTGGAGTGGTTTTGTGATACCGGTTGTGTCTTCAGGCTCCCTCCACTTGTTCTCCTGAGTCTGCGCCTTCTGGTTTGGGGGAAAAGGATTTAAGAAGAGTGGTTTATGTTTGTCCGGCCGCCAGAATCTACGGCTCTGATGGTTCTTAAGGGGTCGTCCGGTTATTTCATCCTTGGAGATTATATTAAGGCTGTTTCAATATTGAATGATAGTATTGTGTCATCGGTTGACTTGGTTAATGTTTAAATAACACCTTGAGCAACTTCTACCCTGACCGTAGGAAATATATCACTTGCGCTCTCAAGCTTAGTTCAAGAGTTAAAACTTGTGTCCACAAGTCAGTCTTCCGTCTGCCTTTTCTAAGCAGATGGCACTCTGCTAGATGCATCCCCATTTAGAGGCTTGTTATACTCCGCATCTAAATGCTTAAGGTTCAGTCTAGCAAATATAATATCAAAACCTATGATCCCTCATGGCTCTCAAGTTCTCTTTTGCAGTATCCAGTCGCCCTTGGCTAAATAAGAATTTGAGAACCATTAATATCATATACAAGGCATCAAATCCAGCCGAGCTGTAATCCTCTGCTACGTGGGATGTTGACCTTCCTCGTCTACAAATCTCCTTGGCTACTCTTCCCATCTACTACTCCTACTCCTCGATGGCCTCCTGAAGGTGCGTCCCTCTGAAACTGTCAAAGGTTACTTTTGTCATCATTGGAATATATAAAAAATTGGTGTTAAGATTTCGTGCAGGTCATATATTTCACTATTTCACTGTTGGAATTTGTAATTATGGTGGTTTCTAGGGTGCGATAAATCCACAATGGGTCTTTACCTTAACTATCTACTAAATTTCACTTTCTCAGATTTGTTTTTTAAAAGCACTGTTATTTAATTTATCTCAATCATTTTGAAACTGATCAGTTTCTGGGTTATTTATATATTCTTGTCAAGACTAATACTGCTTTGTTTTTATCTATGCAACGCATCCTGAGCCTGCGAACCCCTACGCCCCGATCAGCTTCTCCGTTTCCAGGAAATGATGTCACCCATGCATTCCTTGATCTGGTGCTGCAACGATGACTGCTCGACGTACCTATTGCTGCACTGAAAGTGACGGGGCGTTGGACCTCCTCTGCATTCCAATGACACTCTGACTGAATTAATTAATCAATGTCAACCGCAGCATGAATGTAAATTCTTTGATTGTAGATGTTAAAAGAAGATTATAGCCAGGTGGAAGCCTAAAAAATTTAGGATGTTCTAAGTGTATTATAGTATGCGATGGGGCTAAAAAATTTTGGTTTCTAAGCTCAATTACGCCAATTAAGCTTCGGACATATGGCGTTGAGGTTGTTCTTGATACTTAGATGGAAATCTTCGAATAAATGGATGTTCTGAGCTCGTATTATGGTATGCCAAATGGGGAAACATTATGGCAGTTAAGCTCGTTCGTAGTCCTGTCGTTGGATTAAGTTCGTTAAATAGTATACCAAATGAAATAACATTTATCGCTGTTAAGCTCGTTCTTAGTATTTGATGGAAGCTACGAATAATGGATGTACCTAAGCATGTTTAGCATGCTTTTGGAAGCTTGGATTGGATGTTAGGTAGTGTCTTCATACGGGTTGTTCTTGGCGATTCAAATTATAGTTCCTTACAGCGTTTTGCGGATGTGGATTTATGTTCTTAAAAATTTAGGTATGAGTGATTCTTATGTTGGCTCCCTGCTTTGTTTTGTTTCGTTTCCTTTGTTTGGCTCTCTCTGATGATTTTAGTGTTGGGGGTGTATCATACGGGTTGTTTGGCGGTTTAAATTATAGTTCTGCACAGCGTTTTGCGGAAGTGAGCTTACGTTCTAAGATCAGGTATAAGTAATTTTATGTTGGCTCCCCTTTTATTTCTTTCCCTCTCTCTTTCAGATAGTATGTTCCTCTAGTGGTCTCCACGAACGGGAGCGACCCTACGGTCAATGGTGCCGGGTCACACATAGCAGATCCACTAGATAGCATGTCCCCTTCGTGGCGCTGTACTCGAACGGGGGCGGCCCAAACGGTCAATGGTGCCGGGTCACACATAGCAGATCCACTAGATAGCATGTTCCCTTCGTGGCGCTGTACTCGAACGGGGGCGGCCCAAACGGTCAATGGTGCCGGGTCACACATAGCAGTCATACTGAGAAATGAAATGGAAATGAAATGCTGCCGAGAACACACCTCATTTTATTACACACTGATTATACATACACATTTTTTCTTCTTCTGGATAATTAATTGTTGGGGGTTTTTGTTACCCGAAAGTTTTATGGAAATCTCTCATGGAATTGAACGGAGCCTTATGCCAAACCAAAAGATGTGAATGCCAACTAAAGTATGTGGAAAATGTCAAATAAATATTTCTTACTGCAAGAGTTGTCTGACTGAAATATGAAATTATCATAAGAAAATTTGGTGGCTTTATGCTTTAGTCACAGGCTGTCTGTACAGGACATGCAGGTGCACAAAATATTAAGGTTGTAGAGCACTCTGTGAGCCCTAGAGAAAAAATATGTATACGCACTTTTTGCTACTGGTATACTTCAAGTGACTGCTCATAGTGAACACTAAAGCTACGTACACAAGAACATGAGTTCTTGTTTTTTTTTCTTCCCTTTTTTTTGTCTCTTTTCTTTTTAACTTGTCCTGTCCAACAACCGAGCAAACGGATGAGAGCTGAAGGCTATGAAGGTGATAATGTGTGGGTGAGAACTTCTAAAACATAATGTGAAAACTTGTGCACCAAAAATCTGCATCTGTGAGTAAAGATCTTCTGCTGTGAAGTGACAAATTCCCATTTAGATGTGTTCATTTAGAGTTATGACGTCAAATCTGTGATTACAACTGCTCAAATGTGCTTCTGCGTGTTGGACAGGTTTTAATATTACAATAATGGGTTATGTATCTTCAGATAGCCAGGGTGTTTATTTGTATAAACCCCCTTTTGACTCCTGACCACTGCCCCTCCCAACTGTATCCAGGTCAAGCCAACATGAGAAGAACCGGGGGGGTTGAATACTGGTTGCCCCTCCCCAATCCCACATATGTATTGTGGTGTGGGAGTGCGGAATGTGTTGTAGGTGAAATGGGGTGGCGGGCCCTACTTCTGCTGAACAGCAGAGCCCCCTCACCCAGGAGTCCCTCTGTGTGTAGTCTGTAGTTGCTAGTGTGTGGTGCCAACATGCAGTTTGTGGTCTCTGAAGTTTAAGTTAAAGTTACATTGGGGGGCGGACCAGGGACAGATGAGCCCAGATGTTTTGCCGTGTCCCCCTCCACCACACCAGGGTAGGAGGGTGGGTGCCGACGTCACCCCCCGTGAACCCCGCCAGCATATCCCACCCATCCAATTCCTTGAGCCTTATGTGCGTGTATGCATGATTTGTTGGGGTGGGAGTGGGAAGGAGCAGGCGGGGGAGGAGGGCTCCCCCGACGGGCTGGCCCTCCAGCCAGCCACCGTATGCGCCTCACATCCCAGAGCAATTGGGCAGACAGGCGGCAGCCAGCCAGCCGCAGACAGAGGCAGAGACAGAAAGACAGTCAGCAAGGGAGGGGGCTAGCGCTGCACCAGAGGGGCAGGAGGTCCAGCACCACCACTCATGCCCCTGACATTCCTGAGGGACTAGCATAACCCCCCCCCCCCCCAAAAAAAAAAAAAAAAACGCAAAAAAGATGAATAGGTAAAAAGAAATAAAAACATAAATAAACCCTTTAGCCCTCTACTGTGGATGTATGATTGACCCCCAGGGCACCAGGCCAGCGCCCTTGAGCAAAACACTGGCCAAGAGCAGCCAGGCCCCAGACCCCAAGGTCAGTTGTGATGTTTTATTTTGGAACTGAAAAAAGGCAAATTAGAAATATCTAGGTTATCACAGAGAGTGTGCTCTATATCTAGCCAAGATTCATTCAACAGACCAGGTTTAAGTCATTTTAGGACATAAAGTAATCTGTTTGCAGAGTAGTAATCCTGAAAGTTTGGTAGGCCTTGTCCTCCTTTGTCTTTAGATTTTTAAATAGTTTTCCGACTGATCTGTGGTGTTCTACCTTTCCAAAGGAATATGGAGATAAAAAGCTCTAATGATTTGAACCAAATGGTTGAAGGTTTGGAAGGAATCATTGTAAACAGAAGAATCGTCATTTTTGTGGTTGCAACTCTCCCTATTAGGAAAACGGGAAGAGTTTTCCACCTGATGAGTTCAGCCTCAATTGTTTTAAGGAATTGGGTGTGGTTTAGCTTGAATAGATCTAAAAGGTAACTTATGTTGTCTGTTTGTAATTTGATAGATGATGGGTTTAGATTGTTGCAATTTATTGGCAGAATTGTGCTTTTAGACCAGTTTATGTAGTATTACAAAACTTGAGGAGAATGTATTAATTAAGGTGGTAGTTTTGCAAATGGAAGATTGTGAATTTGGAGCAAATACAAAAAAATCATCTGCGTAAAGATTTATTTTATGTTCCATATTTCTGGTCACCTTGTTTGCGTCAACCCTCTGGACTAAAATTGGCAAACTGGAGTCACTTTCTGAGCAATTTGGTCTGTTTACAGTTGCTTTTCCCGTGCTCTTTTTTTTTTCTTGAGATGAGATTACGTGTAAGCGAACAGCCTCAAACCTGCTGGGCTTATTCCTTCTTGAGCAGCGTGTTCCTTCAGATTATGTCTGACAGTGCATCTCAGGAAACAGGGAAACATTTCAATCACTTCTTGGGTATTCATAAAAGAGCAACCTTCCCTCACAAAGCGAGAACGAAATAGTTTTTATTTTGATTGTTCACATGTGTTTTTAAATGTTAACTCGAGCTGTAGTTTACAGATGACCTTTGTATCTTTTTCAGCTGCCATCTGAGCTGAAAACATGCCCAAAAATACGGCAACCTAATGAGCCTTTCAACTGTGTTTCTCTGCTTGTAAATTGTAACCTCCTACTTGCATTCTCAATAAAAGGAGCATGTAGAGAAGCATTCCTTTGAGGGAGACAAGGGTGATGGAGTCCTCCGTCACACTTGTTTTTCTCCCTTTTGGACAAGAAACTTTGCTTGCTGGTGTGGTTTCTTACTGTGTTTTTCTTTATTGTCTAGATGAATTTATCTAACACACACAGAATAAAAAAACATATTTTACAACAAAATTGTAGCTCCTGCAAGCCTCACCCATCCCATGCACACAAATAGAACTTTTGGACATGTGATCCGGCGCCCCGTCCCGCTCCTGCAGATGCAGCTCAGGTGTGGCAGATACTCTAGCGCCCCCTTCAGGAACTTTGCTGAACTCCCACCCCACTGTCATTTGATTTCCCATTTCTTGTGTTTTTTTAATTTAGCTCTTTGTCTGTTGCTGCAACAAACACTTCCCATCTCTCCACCTCCAACCTCACTGTGACTTGAAGCCATCACAAACAGCAAACTGAAACATTGCTTGGGCAAACACAGGTGGTGCAGAGCGAACAGACAGGAATCGTTATGGCGGCCGTCTCAGATTGCTGCCCTTCCACTGAGACCGACCGTGCATGGATATGCACCCTTAGGTACCAGACAAAACAAAACAAACACAAAAACAAGAAAGTCTGTTCAGACAGGTACAGGATTGTCTCTCAGTGGGAGTTATTAAGCTTTTTTTTTCCGAAAGCAAATGAGAAGAAAAAGTAAAGAGAGAGAGGAGAATTTGTTATTGTACCTAAGGCCAGAGAGTCGGCTCGCTCCGCAGCCTGGCTAATGGTGCGACATTCACAGCATATTTCAGCAGACGCATTTACATTTGCCACCGCTCTGACCCAGTCATAGCACATCTCTCCCTCATTTGTCCCCCACGCCTGTGTGAGCGTGCACTGCAAAGATAATGACTGCATTGATCAGAGGCGTCCCCGATGGGTGGTCTGGTTCCATCAAGGCTGAGGAAGACTGAGACGAAGGAGAAAAGAAGGGGTGGAGGGGGGGCTGAAACCCCCCTCTAAGCGTTAGCCAATCAAATATCCATCTCATATATTTAACAGTTTCACTTAAGAACAAACGCTATTTTTCTGCACTGGACTAGTAGCTCAAGACTTGATGCTCCATGAGCGCCATCAAAAGCTTGTCTGCTGCCCTCTTCTCTGGGTTTGTCGAGTCCGTGTTCCCTCTGTCCTTCATCACTTTCAGGCTCTCCCTCAAAGCCACAGAGTTTCTGTGAGGAATCGAGGAGATCCAGGAAAGCTACAACGATGGGAAAATGGAAGGAATCAGATAGAAGGCTGGTAATTATGTAGGCCAACCATGACAGAAGTCTGTGGCATAAGTTTTGACGAGGACCAGGGGGCGGGAACACCTTACACCTGTTTTGAAATCGCTGCATTGACTTCCTGTGTATTTTAGGATTGATTTTAAGATTTTTCTAATGGTTTATAAATGTCTTAATGGTCTTGGGCCTTTTTTTATCTCAGTTACGTTCTTTTAAAACATGAGCCCTTGCAGATCCTGAGGTCCCTTGGCACCAGCCTTTTAGTTTTTCTTAAGGTGATGACCAAAACGTATGGCGAGGCTTCGTTCTGCCATCACAGTCCTCGCCTGTGGAACAGTCTGCCGGAGAGCCTCTGGGCTGCAGAGACTATAGGTTTTTCAAAAAAGCCTCAAGACCCACCTTTTTGATTTTGCTTTCAGATAATCTTATCTGCTTGATTAATAATTTTTTTGTAGTTCTATTATCAAATCAAATCAAACTTTATTTATAAAATAGCTCTTCTCATTCATTTTGTGCAGCTCGAAGTGCTTTAACATTAAAAACAGAAAACACACAATATTACAGTAAAAACCCAACCCACCCTTCACCCTTCCCACTCCCCTCCGTTAAAACACATGACCCATGGCCCCCACGTACAAAGAATGATGACTATGCAACTTTAAATAAATAAATAAATACATAAGCAAACAAACAAACAAGTATGGCTTGGCTCTGCTGTGAGGAAACAGTATTTGGGAATCCCTTCATACCAGGAGCCAGCTTGGCCATTGGAACATCGGCACAGCGGGACAACACTGGGGTCCACTTCACAGCCGTGAAGCTGCAAAATTAGACCCCAGCTGCCCCAGCAAGGGCAAGAACTGCAGCAACAACCGCTGACCAAGCCAGCAAGCTCCGGAGGAAAAGATCCCCACAAGAAACACTGGGGCTAAAATCGTGATAAGAAACTAAAATTAAAAACACAAGATATATATAAAAACATAAAATTGAGAATAAGATGCATACAATGAAAATAAATACTTAAAATAGCCTATACTAAAACTAATAGAATAAATTAGCAGTTAAAATCAACTAAAAGCTAAAAAGGTGGGTCCTGAGCCTCTTCTTAAAAACTTCTACAGTCTCTGCGGCCCTGAGGCTCTCCGGCAGGCCGTTCCACAGGCGAGGACCGTAATGGCAGAACGAAGCCTCACCATACGTTTTGGTCTTCACCTTCGGAACAACTAAGAGGCCAGCACCGGAGGACCTCAGGGTCCGCGAGGGCTCATATTTTAAAAGAATATCATCTAAATAACAAGGCCCAAGACCATAAAAACATTTATAAAAGATTAAAAGAATTTTCAAATCAATCCTGAAATGCCCAAGGAGCCAATGCAGCAATTTTAAAACTGGTGTAATATATTATAATGTAACTGGTGTAATATATAATAATTATATAATGTGGTCTGTAAGTTCTTTTATTGCCCATTTCATGTATTTACATACACTTTACGTATTTAATTTAACCCTCTTTCTTAATAGGACTTTAGCCCCAGTGTTTTTTTTTACGGGGATCCTTTGTACCAGGGCTTGAAGGCTTGGTCAGGGGTAGTTTTTGCCGCAGTTTTCGCCCTCACTGGGGTGGCTGGACTTAAGCATGCAGCCTCACAGCTGTGAAGTGGACCCCATTGCTGTCCCAGTATGGGTGGGCGCTCTGGCAATGCTGCTTTGATATGCTGGCTCCTTTAAATCTCCTCTAATGAAACCGTTAAAATTGCTTATACATAAAAAAATCTAAGAAAAAAAGTGCAACTTTTACACATTATGTTACTCACCAGCTGTCAGCTAAAGCTACAACAGTAACGACTGAAACACTTTACACAAACTTGTGACTTGTCACTTTGTTAACAGATAAGTATTTTCCCAATGTGTGTGCACAGTGTAAGAATGGTGACACTTGGAGTTGGAGAACATAAGGAGGATCCAAACATCTCTCTTATGATGGCGTGAGGGAGCTCCAACCATTTGAGGTCTGACAGCTCTGACTTCCATTAAGAATTCTTCTGAAATTATAGACAAAGCAATCCTCACATACACACGCTAACAGATTCCAAGACATGCCCACACTCAGCAGGAGGAGGGTACACATATTCATGTCTGCTCACTTCCTGCGTCTGCCTGTGGATAAAGGTTACGTCTGGTAGCCAGAGCAAATGAGGGGTGCAGAATTTAGCCGCTAACCACCAGCAAATACAGACTGTGGTTCAACTTTAACCCTTGTGCTATCTTAGATGACCCCACCCTTACTTTGACGTGTTATTCCTACCATGACAAAGGTGGATAAAGGTGGAAAGATTTCATGTAATCCATGGACACCAGTGAAGATCACAAATCATTGAAGAAAAAAGGTTCAGAAAACTGTCTAGGGGTCTAGATGACCCAACTCCCAATGTTAAAGTGCCTAGGATTGCACAAGGGTTAAGACCCACTCCAATGAAAATTGTGTTTTTGGTGTTTTTAACATGTTTCTTTTGGCATTTTTCTGATGATGGGGGACATCTATGTGCATTTCTTTTTTCAAAACGTTTTTTATCAGGAGAGATACAAAATCACTGAAAATAAAAAAGGAATTTCTGACATAGAAAACATGCTGGTCGGCCCACAAGCTCCCTACTCCACTCTATTCTGATACCATTTGTAGAAGACTACATCCTTGCACATCTTTGTGCAAAACTGGACAGTTGGATATCTACAATATTGCTCACCATTTTTTTTGCACCGGTAAAGAGAGCCTATACACAGATGGATGATGGGAAATGGAGGCAGGCTTACAACGTGCCAACAGTCCCACCCACAACTTTTATTTTTTCTTTCTGTCTTTTTTTTTTTAATAGGATTTGGTGAATAACAACTTTACAGTACTTCAGAGGATTCTTTTCAGGTTTTCCTTTTGTTGTTCATAATTTGAAATGTCATAACAGTTTAAGGTAGAATAGAAACAGCAGCAAAAAAATAAAAAAATAAAACCTGAACAAGGGTACTTTTTTTACTTTCATTTTACTTTGTTTGTCCTGTCCAGTAAACGAACACACAGATTGCAGCGCAGAGCCTCTTGTAATAGACATGAACTTTATTAAGTTTTAGCTGCTTGGCTGGGACGAGAGGGGGGAGGGGGGGGCAGATTATAATACAAGTGTCATAAGTAAATTACATTGCATGCGTTGATGCTCACACCCACACGTACATACACACACCATCACACGACGTCCGCACAACTGTTTACAAGTCTCAAGCATTTCTATATGAATTTACAGTACCTATAGAAGACTTCCTGCCACATATCACTCTGACCGGCACCTCCTCATACATGAATACATGGCATTGGACGTCCAACAAACAAAAGATCCTCTATGTTCAAACAGAAGGAATGATCAGGTAAATTAAATGAGTGTGTGTTCGCTGATGTTTACTTGATCACATTGAATGTTCCAGTGACAGCAGGGACTAGACCCGCACTATGGGAACGGAGCAGAAGGTCATGCTGGGGGGCTGAGGGGCAAAAGGAACAAAGAGCACGAAGGGTACGGGGCCAAGCCCACGCTTCGTGGACATGGTCCCCCCCGCTCAGATGCTATGGACTCCCCCACCTCACCCAAAGTGAGCTGGCAGATCAGGATTACAGGATCCCCTCAGACGAACCAGCCGGCCCTGCACCCGCCGCAGGCCCATCCAGCCCATACCATGGAGGAAGACAGGGTCAAGAACAGTGTTTTACTATTTTGTTTTTTGCTTTGCGTTTTACTTGTTTTACGTTGGTTTTTTATCATCATTAACAACATTGCTTTGTTTTACATTTTTCATAATCATTTCCACATTCGAGTGTTACAAGGAGCTTAGTTGAAGCATATGATAACCGTCCAGTCCGCCACCAGATGCTGCTGTTCTGTGTAGTTTCAAAGCCTTGAATGAGTGGTTCATTTCTCCGGCACGATTACATGGACTCTAAGGGAAGCTTCATGGAGTTTCTATTCCCATCACTACGTGGACAGAAACTCAACATATAACATCAGGTTACCTTGTGGATTAATCAGCTGTGTCACAAGAGAAATGTTCTTTTCATTGGTTACTCTTAAGTTGTCCATAGTATCACAAGAAGAGGCAGACGGCTATAGATCCAAATTCAGCAGGTCAATTAGCTCAGCTAAAAGTCCACAAAGCTAAATCAGGGTCAGGCAGGCAGGAGTCAATGACAGGCATAACATCATCAGAGGAGAGAAAGGGGTAACTAGGATCCAGGAGAGAGTTGAGGCAGGCGGCAGGCAAACAGTCAGAAACAGGGTCAGGAGACAGAAGATGATGTCCAAAAACAACGCACAGCAAGTAAGGCAGAGTTTATTTATAATTGAGCTGTGAGCATGTTTTGAGATTTTGGGGAAAAAAATATTTATTGAATTTCATTTATTTATAACATAATCTTGCATTATGAAAACCTGATAAAAATCAGTCTGCTGTAGATCACATTTACCACTCAGGGATTGGAAAATCAGTAATGTACCTTTTGTAACTAAATCACAGGTATGTCTTTAGCCCCTTTTTTATCCATGGTTTAAATTTTTTATCATGTTCATTTGGCTGTAAGTCTGTATACAAACCACCAAGATGGCCAATACCTCAGGTCATTCTTAGGCATAGACTAAAAACACTGGACGAATTGAGGTGTGACTTGATATGGGCGCCACCATGTTGAAACCAGTCGACAGAGATTGGTCCAAGTCGCTCTAAGTCATTGTATCTATGGCAATTGCTGTCGGCGAACAGGAATGAGATTATTGTGAGTCCCCACCTCTTTGCACGCCTTTACCTCTTGAACACTGCGTTTCCATGGACTTCGACATTGCGAAAATTTTATTTGCCATAGTAAATTTGCCTCACGGAAACACGTCAATTTTGCTATTTTTTATTTCCTGCTATTGCAGATTGCTATGCCAGGTGGCGGAGAACGTTTGCATGCTGTGTCGGCACCCTGGCGGCTGGCTGGCCACAAACAGAGCGCCGCTGGGGGATGAAAAGCCAGCCAGCTAGAGTCTTCTAAATCATATGATATTTTTCTTATTTTCATCAAGAGAATTCCAAAAAGATTCTCTAGTTTGATTCTTGTTTTCATTTTTTCCACTCTTAACCCTTGTGCTATCTTAGATGACCCCACCCTTACTTTGACGTGTTCTCCCTACCATGACAAAGGTGGATAAAGGTGGAAAGATTTACTGTAATCCATGGACACCAGTGAAGATCACAAATCATTGAAGAAAAAAGGTTCAGAGCACTGTCTAGTGGGTCTAGATCAGTGTTTTTCAACTAGTGTGCCGTGGGAGATGGCCAAGTGTGCCGTGGGAAATTGCCCTCATTAACTGATCTAAAAACATTTTCCATCTCCAGGATATCAGCTCTTTGTTCATCCAAACAAACTGATAAAAAACTGAGAAGTTAAGTATATGAAAGATCGTAAAATACTTTTTTATTTGTGTTTATTTGATTCTATTAAAGACATATTGATAAGAATGACGGTACCGCGATTTAGCCGCAGCTTAAGCCCTGTTTAAGGAAAAGTCCCGCCCCTTTAACTGTCTCCACCAATCATTCTTGGTGGCTTAATCACATGTCATTAGTCTAACCAATCAGAAGTGGTTAAAGTCTTCACTTCCTTGTTTTTATTTAGCTCATAAGTCTCTCAATACAAACAAAAATACCAGCTAAAGCTCATCTTTAGCGGTGTAGCTTTCCACAGGATCCGGTATCAGACCGTGGAACAAGTGAACAAAACAATGAAGCTCAGAGAGGCTTGTATGTCTGCGGACTTTTCCACTACACCTCCCATGATGCATTGGGTTAAAGGGACAGCGTACAATGAGTTTCTCCTCTAAACGTCTCAAAACAACAACGAACACATCAGTTTTTTAATCTTTTAACTTAACTTTCATTACATCTTTTAGAAAGAACAACTGCAGCTTTTTTTTTTTTTTTTGGATGCTGGTGTGCCGTGGGATTTTTGTCAAGGTTAAAGTGTGCCGTGGCTCAAAAAGGGTTGAAAAACACTGGTCTTGATGACCCAACTCCCAATGTTAAAATGCCTAGGATAGCACAATGGTTACACTAATGTGGGTCACAGAGACATGAAAATAGAAATAGAAAAAAACGTTTTTCGCAGCGGGAGTGGAGGTAATACTGGGACAGAGCGAATGACCTCATGAACGTGATTCCTGATGCTTTTGTAGAACTTTTACAAATAAATAAATCCGATGACTAAACATCCTCCGTGTCTTCCATGCATTGTAGTGAGATAAACACAGACAGACATTTGAACGTATCTGCTGTAAATCACAGTATTGTTCACATTCGTGTTTTTGAATGACTTATGGCGAGAGTTGGTTTGTGTGTATTCACATAATTATGATTTAATGGAAATTGTGTTTTTTCAACATTTCTAGGATTTTAATAAAGTTTTACGCATTTGTGTAATGGAAATACAGACTGTATTTAGCTTAGCCTATATACAGTCAACAACGCGGTGCAGGAGAATTGTACAAGCCGTTGAGAGAGAACCATTTCAATATTTCAATCTGCAAACGGTAATTTTGCATTTGTTAAGCTTTGTTCTTATTTTATAGTTTTTCCCTCCTGGTTCATCCGTGTTGGGCCCTAAAGACACAAGAAATCTTTGTTTGTTTTTTTGACGCTTCTAAAGAATTTTCAAAATAAGAAGGAAAAGGCCGTCACAGACGGCATGGGTAGAGTCTTCTGCCATTGGCTACCTAAAATCTGTCAATGAAACACCACCAGCTTTAAAAGAGGCATCTGATTGGTCAGTTAATAATTTCAATCACTTCCAAAAAAAAACTTAAAAAAAAATGTAGAATTAGATAGAAGATGTTAAGAAGAAGGGATCAGAGCAAAAATGGTTATTCTGACAAATAAAATGACTGAATAATAACTGTCTATTTCTCAATAGAAGTCTATGGGATTTTGGCCTCTTAAAACCAGCGGATACTTCCCATTTGGAAACAGAGAGGGGAGGGCTGAGCAGTCCATTGTTTTTACAGTCTATGGTCAGTTGTCAAGGGATCTATCAAGAGTGCTGTCTATGCATTTTAACAGAGACTTGGCTAACAGACCTGACAATAATGTGGAGCTACCAGGCTTATTGTGTTCGTAAACCCAGTTAATACGGGAGAGCAAGTCATCACAGAAACACAAAATTTAGATACAGCTCGCGATGCAGGATTGAAGGTCACCATAATGGGAGATGATAGATCTCATGAACCCAGATGAGGAGACATGATTACCAATGGTTTTGTAGAGCCCTTCGTAATAAAGTAAATAAATCAGGGCTCTAAATATCGTCTTTCATGCATTGTAAATGAGACATACACAGACACTGCTCCATGTATCACAATCAAGCTAAAAACATTTGGCAATAGCTCCTCCCACACACCGAAGGGCGGTCGACGTAAAGTTGACGTATGAATCACGTTCAGTGTGAACGCAGCTTAACAACATCATCAATTCCATGAGTTTCATCTCCAAAAATTGCCCTTTTTTGTTCCCCTTTGACTTAATTGAACAAGGGGTTCAAAATGTAACGCAAACATAAGGGGGGAGATAGGACAGCCTGCCTTGTTACTCTCTCGATTAACCCAATGCAACATGGGAGTTGTAGTGAAAGCACTAATGCCATTCCGGACAAATGCAAAGTGAATGAAATAGAGACTGTTCGAGAGCCTCTGAGCTTTATTTTTTTAAACTTTTTACAATGTCTGACTGGATCCATATGAAGCTACTTGGGGCGTATGATCCGTGATCCGTACCGATCACTAACCCTGGTTCTGCACAGACGTGTGCCGTGGATTGACTGCACCGAAAGTATCAATCTCATCACGCTAGTATCAATATTTCTCCTTGGTATTAATTCTATCAATACTCAGATCAATCCGCCCACCACTAATTTCTAATGAACTCCTGCCGACCTGCAGAAACTTTGTCCTAAAAAGCGACACAGGTTGTGTGATTTTGGCTAAAAATGACGCTCATATTTAAAACACCACTGGGAACACTTGAATCAAATACATCAAGAGACGATTGGAGTGGGTCTTTATGACCCATCCCTAAATCCCCACAAACCTGCACTCCAGTAACACAAATATAGCACATGCACATATTTCCTGGTCTGCAGTGACAAACACTAAATCCACGTCTTCCACCCAAAGTGTTACAGTTGACATGCGCTCCTTCCCAGGCTCCGCAAGGACCTTGTTATTTACTGCTGTTGGCATTCACATATGTTGGATGCTCTGCAGCTTCTAATCTCCTTCTCTGCATTCTCCTGAAGGAGGCACCAGTTCAATAAAAGGCAGGGCAGATGCCACTTCAGGAGATGCAGAAGTACCCCCATCACCAGCCGTATCTGCAGACGGAATTTATGACTCGGTAACCACACACTAGAGGGAAACAGATGATGCTTAAAGCAAAGAGTCATGAAGAGTCATGGTTTTGACAAAAGAATGGAGATCAGATCAGAAGATCCCATTCTGTTAAAACGGTTCTTTGTTACCTAAAAATAAGAGGTGGTAAGCTCTGAAAGGGATTTGTTTAATTATTAATAGATCATTAAGATAATAAAAAGACGCTCCTTTGAGAATGGTGGTGGTGGTGGTGGATGAACTGCCTAGTCTGGATACATTTTTTTTTTTTACTGTTTTGTTTAGGCATAACAGACAGCTAATCTAAACTCTGGTGCAAACTGAGCAAAAGATGATTTGCCTGATGTGTGATTGATCCAATGAGTGATCAAAGACATGAAGTGACAGGAATTTTAAGAGAAAAAATGTAGAAAAATGTGAAAGAAGCAAAAGATGGAAAACATCTCGCTACACTGAAGCAGGGGAGAGATGTAGCAGTGTGTGTTCTCAGTGTATTAGGATTTGTCCTCGATGGAGGAAGTCAGCTATTTCGCAGTTTACCTTTTGGATCTTCCATGGCTGCGCGTTTTGTACGTAGAGCCCAAAACAATCATAAAAACTTGTGTAGCTATGCGTGAACGTGTGTTGTCGAGGCCAATGTCAATGTAGCTTTATACTCCAGTGTGACTTCTATGTATTTTTTCTTCATTATTATGCAGTTTTTGACATCTGCAACTTATACTCCAGAGCGACTTAGTAAATGGTTAATGGCGTAAACTCTTATATAGCACTTTCTACCTTCCTTGAAGGCCCAAAGCGCTTTACAGTCACAAACTCATTCACACATTCACACACACGGCTCCGCTACCCAACACTGGCGCCGACCTTCCACCAGAGGCAAAGTGGGGTTGAGTGTCCTACCCAGGGACACTTTGACACATGGGTGGGCAGGGCGGGAATTGAACCTGCAATCTGCTGTCGCTGTGCAGCGGTAGGGTGTCGACCACCCTACCGCTGCACGGTGCGGAACATATGTAAGAATAAGTATTAAATCTGGGAAATAAAGTCACCACTTTACAATAATCATAAACCTGCTCCTTTTACATATACAGAAAGTGGGAAGCAGTTGAGTTGGGACGACGACAGTTGTTGCTCATCCATTGTTGAACTGCTTCCTTCCTCCTCTCATAGGCATTGTCTGGGCAAACGCACTTCACAGTCGCAATGATGCAATAGTAATTTAAACAGCTGGAGCTTCAAGTTATCAACTTCAGAATTGTGTTTATCAAATTCAGTTTTACGCAAATTCCTGCGGTGTGTGAGACAACTGAATCGCTCTCAGGCAAATCAACGGAAGTTTGCCCATGATGTGTGGTAAAATGATCAACATTTGGTCTGTGCGCAATGCCTGCTGTGCTTTCTACCCCTTACAGCTTTCCGCTTCCTCTGGTTCTCCAAACTCCAAATGTCAGCCTATGGCTCTGTGCTAACACATTAAACCCATTCCTCCACAATCTACCCCTCTCTAAAGAGGAAGCATCACTCCACCAGAGCCATCACATCTCCAAAGCTATATGGATCATACTTCACCATCCCCTTCCTCCTGCTTGTGTCAAGTGGAGGGAAACAACCCTGCTACCCCCTTTATGTCCAGTAGGGGTGTAGTACACCTACTTACTAGTCGGTGCCGGATTCCCTTATCCACTATGGATAAGGGAATCCAGGATGCTCTGATTCGCCACCCCTCCTCTCACTAATTTCCTGACTGTTGGAATCTGTCTGTATCTCAAGATGGATGTGGGGGAGCAGCAGCCTGTTCTCCGACCCCCCCACCCCCACCCCATGCCATTTTTATCTGAACAATACAGCTTAATGCATCAATAACCCCTCTTGTTAAAGTAAAATATATCCAACACAAGAGGCCCTCATCTGTCTGCCCAGCTATTGGACAGGACAAGTTTAAAAAAATAAATAAATAAATAACCACCTCTAAAACATCCTATTCCCATTCATCCTTCAATTTAGTTACTTCAATAGTTCCCTTTGCATCTTATTTACTTCCTGTTCCTTTCTAACCTCATTCTCTGCCTCGTTCTTTGCCCTACGTCATCTGTACATAACACAATCTGTTCCGATCACGCCTTATTTCTGCAACTGAGCCCCGACCATTTTGTCCATCTCATCAGACATGCTTTGTCCCTGAAGGTCTGCTTGTCCCTTATACCTTCTTTTCATACTTTTCATCTGTTCTGCAATACTTTTCAACGTAGTCATTTAACTTCTCACCAATTAAACAAAAACACACAATTCACCATGGCTTAAAACTCAGAATGGACAGACAATAACTTTTAGGCTGCAACAGTTCTCTCAAAACTAAACAAAAGCATAAAAATAAAAAAATAATTACCATAGACAAAGCAGAATAACCCAAACGATAACTTTTGGACCGGGGATGTGCTTTGTTCAAGTTTAGGGTCATTGTGACAATCCCTCACCCCCAACCGCACCAAGCCTTCACCGGGAGGAGGAGAATGTTCAGCAGCAGACTACTGTCCCAACGTCGCTCCACAGGCAGACTGAGGAAGTCTTTTGTCAGTCATGCTTTAAAACTGTACAACTCCCTGACGGTGCATCAAAAGTTGAGAACCTCATCGAATTTTCATTTTTGAATGTTTTATGGTTTTATTGTATTAGAATTTATTTTCTGAATATTTTATGGTTTTATTGTATTAGATTTTAATTTCTGAATATTTTTTAGATGTATTATATTTTTTACTACTGGTAATGTATTGTATTGTATTGATTGTTTCTATTGGTATATTCTTTCTATTGTTTATGATATTGTGTGTGTGGTGAATGTCCTTGAGTTCTCTGAAAGCCCCTTTTAAATAAAATTGATACTATTAGTATTAATTACAACGAAGACAAAAACAAGAAGGAATGGAATAAAGAATGGACTGAAATTTACGGGGGGGGGGGGGTTATGTTACAAGGCCTCTTTTCTTCCTTTTACTTTGGACTGTAATGCAGTGAAGAGGGGAGGAAAGCGCAGAGGTGAGACAGGTGAGAAGTAAAATCAACCAGTTCTCACACAGAGACAATCAATAAGCTCTCTACTCACTCTATTTTCTATGGGCCTCTTCAGTAATAGCATTGTGCCAAAGCCTGCATGCAGCCTGGGAAATAGTTCCACGGTGATGTGATAGTAAAGTAGAAAGACAGCATGGCTGAGGGCATAAATGTAACTTTTGCAGTAAAAAAAAGCAGGAATGTTGTGGATACACAGGAATAATGTCAGAGAAGTATAAGTGCAGAATAGAATATATTTCTTGGAGGGGGTTCATTTACATAAGTGCCTGGCAGGTTGTGAACCCTGATGAATTTTCTACATTGTTTTGCAAATGGGAGCAAAAGCACAAACAGTTTTCTGGGAATTCATGCAGAAGTGTTAAATTTAAGCTAAACGTTTGCAGAGTTCATAAACCTTTAGGCATTGTGAGGTTGAAAATAAAACAGGGTTTGTTTCAAAAATATAGTAAGGTCATCTGTGTGGGTTAGAGCGGAGGTTCTTAACCTTTTTGACCGCAGGGCCCATTTTTCCCAGTACAAAGTGATTCGAGGCCCATTCAAATTCACATGTTGATTTAAATTGATCAATGTCTTGTTTGATTTGTATTTAATAATTGAATCAAGTCCATTTATGGTTTATATAAGTAATACCAAAAATATGATACAATGTGATCATCTCAAAGACATTTATTTTACATAGAACAGGTAAACCAGGGTCATCATGCTTAACACAAATTAGAATTCCAAAAATATTCTTTGTGGTAACAAAACAGGCACACTTACAAATAAAAGTTTCAAAGTTCCAATTAAATAAACTGTATATAACATTTAAATAAAGTGCTAATTAAAAATTACCTTATAACCTACTGATGAACTAGGCAAATTAGTAATCTTAATTTTTGTAATAGATGTTACATCTCCAAATCTGTCACAAATTAACAACAGTCTGTTTTTTGCTACAAATCCCATTTCATGTTCACCTCTTAATGAGACACTTGGGCCTGTCTCCTCGACGTGATCAAAACCAGTCTGGGTGGAATGGTGGAAAGGCTCGCTCTTAGTTAACGTTACCGTTATTAACAGAGAGCACATGTTAACATCTTACCATTAATTCGATCACCTAGCGTTATCCCTGGAAACTGCAGCAGCGCGAGACGTCGTGCGTCACCAATTCATGGCGCGTTTGCCCCCCTTCCCCCGCTACACTGGCTCGATAGGAACTAAGATGTCAAAGTTATGACAGCATTGTCTGGCCTTTGCAGATTCTGATGGTTCAGGACTTCCAATAAAAGAAAATACACACAAGCGTCTGCACGAATTTTTTTAAACCTTTTGCAAAAGGGGAGATATGAAAAAACACGACCTGTTAGGCATTGTGGTTGTCTGCTCTTTCTGTTTTTTTTTTTAAATGATCCAGCAGGGCAAAAATGTAAACATGCAAAATACGTCATAATACGGATGTGTTTTAGTCTGGTCTGCATTGCAGGTGTCATGGCACCATTAACACTCCAGCACAGAAAGAAAACATGCGCCACAAGTCACAGGCCTATACTGACCTCAGCACATATTATCTGTTACTGCTGGCAGGAAACAAACATATTTCTGGAATACCATATTCATGCATATATAAGATCAATTAAATGTATTATCAAAAGAGCATACAAAATATGATGTAACCTCTGTTCACCTCCACAAAAAAAACTGGCTTTAAAAAAATGAGTTGGGATGGTTTTTAGAATATTCACTTACATGGATTTTGTAGTGCTGTCCGAATCTAGAATTTCAAAATCGAGGGGCCCTAGAAATTTCCCAGAAGTCTCTGCGAAAAACCAGTGTGCATTGATGCTCACTAAATTGGTGAATATAGGCCACAATGCATTGCGTTTGAACAATTTTTGCAAAGAAAATGAGAAAATGTATTTATTTTAATGTATTTTTTAATATCACTATATCATATCAATGAGATTTTTACTTTGTGAAATCGATGACGTCATATTGGCCGTTTAAAATAAAATAAAAATGTGAGCGTGGTGTCCGAATTGCTTCAAAATTCCATGGCACTATATCGTTTTATGACGACTTGTCGTATTTCTGGCAGATACTCGCTGCAGTGTTTTACAGGTAAATACCCTAGGGCGGTTCAGTCAATTAACTCACCTGCTCAGCGTCCTATTTAAGCCCAGGTGCGCAGCTGTTCATTCTCTTTCTTACCTTCAGCGCTCATTTTTCGCCGGTCTCCGTGCCCTCGGGTCGACTTCTCTTTCGGCGTCTTGCTGTATTCCCCCCATTCCTTCAGATGGATGATCCCCATTTTTTTGATGTGGGGTTTCGTTCCGCCGCGTCTGCTCTCCTCTTGCGGCGATCAGCGGGCGGCTGGAGGCGCCCAGCGCGTTCGTTTTGCCGCGGTCGCGTGCATCTGCAGGGGGTGTGCTTTCTGCGATGTTCGGGTTGTACGTGGCCCCCGATCAGGAGGAGTCCGGCCAGCGTATATGGCTCATTTTATTCACTCGGCGATCCTCGTTCGTTGCCCCCGCATGTTCTGCATCTGGTTCTGCTCCGGCTGTTTTTCACTGCTCTGTGTACCCCAGTGGGTCCTGCCCTGGCCTCAGGGACTTGCATCTGCCGCATTAGTGAGTGTGTCAGTCTCGTCGCGGCCTTGTTTTCTCGGCTGGACAGTTAATTTGTTATTCTTTCTCTGGTTTGGTTTGGAGGTTTGTGGGGGCTATGTGATGGATTCTTCCGGGGCATCGTTTTCAAAGCCGCCACTGAGGGAGGCCCCTAGGAAGTGTTCAGGTTGACGTGACTTGATCTGGGCCTGTTAGCACCTCGCAGTTCATCTTCTGGGCATCAGTGGCCTGGTTCCCCATGCGCCTTCAGGATTAGTATATATTTTCTTCAGCTGCCCATGCTGTCTCCACGATTTTCCTCCGAACGCGATGTAAGGCTGAGGATGTCTGTTGTCACTGATGGTCTCACTGTTCTGCCTCTATGCCTCTCAGTGGCGTCTCTTGGCATTCAGTTGGCGCTCGAAGTGTTTGTCGGTTTACCATTCAGCTGTCGTGGCAGTCCACATATTATCGACTTTATTATCAGATGCCCTGTTCTGTGGTTGACGTGACTTCATCTGGACCTCATTCATTTTGCGAGTTATTGATGATTTCTCTGTGGCCAAATTTCCTCTGTATCCCTGGTCTTTTGAATCTCTTTGGAAAGAACTTTATTTTCAAATCTGGGTTTCCACGTTGTCTGTACTGTATGGTCCTCCACCCGTCCGTATTTATTTTTCTTCTATGGATCTGGGTGGTTCATTGATGCTTGTCTCTCCCCATTATGTCATCTCTAGCTTTTGTGCAGCATGTCGTTTATTCAATTTTTGGTTGAATTTTCTTTCCCTCTCTATGCTTAGAGTGGTTTGGTTATGATGACTGTCGTGTCTTCAGGCTCCCTCCACTTGTCCTTCTGAGGCTGCGCCTTCTGGTTTGGGGGAAAAAGATTTAAGAAGAGTGGTTTATGTTTGTCCGGCCGCCAGAATCCACAGCTCTGATGGTTTTTAAGGGGTCGTCCGGTTATTTCATCCTTGGAGATTATATTAAGGCTTTTTCAATAGTGAATGATAGTATTGTGTCATCGGTTGACTTGGTTGAGGTTTAAATAACACCTGGAGCAATTTCTACCCTGACCATAGGAAATATATCACTTGCGCTCTCAATCTTAGTTCAAGAGTTAAATCTTGTGTCCACAAGTCAGTCTTCTATCTGCCTTGCTAGATGCATCCCCATTTATAGGCTTGTTATACTCTGCCTCTAAATGCTTAAGGTCAGTCTAGCAAAAATACTATCAAAACCTATGATCCCTCATGGCTCTCAAGTTCTCTTTTGCAGTATCCAGACGCCTATGGCTAATTAGAATTTCAGTAGTTTTCAGTAGTACTTTGTTGTCCACCAATTTGAGAACCACTAATATCAAATACAAAGCATCAAATCCAGCAGAGCTGTAATCCTTGCTATGTGGGATGTTGACCTTCCTCATCTACAAATCTCCTTGGCTACTCTTCCCATCACCTGCTCCTCGATGGCCTCCTGAAGGTGCGTCCCCCTGAAACTGTCAAAGGTTACTTTTCTTATCAATGGAGTATATAAAAATTGGTGTTAAGATTTCGTGCAGGTTATATATTTCACTATCATATCACTGTTGGAATTTGTAATTATGGTGGTTTCTATGGTGCGATAAATCCACAATGGGTCTTTACCTTAACTATTTACTAAATTTCACTTTCTCAGATTTGTTCTTTAAAAGCACTGTTATTTTATTTATCTCAAGCATTTTGAAACTGATGAGTTTCTGGGTTATTTATATATTCTTGTCAAGACTAATACTGCTTTGTTTTTATCTATGCATCGCATCCTGAGCCTGCGAAGCCCTACGCCCCGATCAGCTTCTTCGTTTCCAGAAAATGATGTCACCCCTGCATTCCTTGATCTGGTGCCGCAACGATGACTGCTCGACGGACCTATTGCTGCACTGACAGTAAAGGGGCGGTGGACCTCCTCTGCATTCCAATGACACTTCTGACTGCATTAATCAATCAATGTCAACGGCAGAATGAATGTCAATTCTTCAATTATAGATGTTAAAAGAAAAAATTATTGCCAGGTGGAAGCCTCAAAATTTAGGATATTCTAAGGGATATCATAGTATGCGCTGGAGCTCGAATTTGGTTCTTAAGCTCATTTGTTTGTAGTATGCCAATGAAGCATAGTAATTATGGGCGTTGAACTCGTTCTTAATATTCGGATAGAACCTCAATTAAATGGATGTTCCTTGAGCCCTTATAATTGGTATGCCAAAGGGAGAAAATTATGGCTATTAAGCTTGTTCGTTGTACTGTCATTGGGAGCTTCGAAATAATGGATGTTACTTAAGCTCGTGTATATATAGTTGCCAAAATGGAAGACGTTTATGGCCATCAAGCTTGTTCTTAGTTTAATGGAAGTTTGAATAATGGCTGTTACTTAAGCATGTCATAATACGCCATTGGAAGCTTTGGAATGGATGTTAAGTTAGTGTCTCATACGGGTTGTTTGGCGGTTAGTTCCGCACAGCGTTTTGCGGACGTAAGCTTACGTTCTAAGATCAGGTATGAGTAATTTTTATGTTGGCTCCCCTTTATTTCTTTCCCTCTCTCTTTCAGATAGCATGTTTCCTTCGTGGCGCTGAACTTGAACGGGGGCGGCCCAACGGTCAATGGTGCCGGGTCACACATAGCAGATCCACCAGATAGCATGTCCCCTTCGTGGCGCTGTACTCGAACGGGGGCGGCCCAACGGTCAATGGTGCCGGGTCACACATAGTAGATTCACTAGATAGCATGTTCCCTTCGTGGCGCTGTACTCGAACGGGGGCGGCCCAACGGTCAATGGTGCCGGGTCACACATAGTAGATTCACTAGATAGCATTTTCCCTTCGTGGCGCTGTACTCGAACGGGGGCGGCCCAACGGTCAATGGTGCCGGGTCACACATAGCAGTCATACTGGGAAATGAAATGAAAATGGAATGCTGCCGAAAACACACCCCATTTTATTACACACTGATTATACATTCACATTTTTCTTCTGCTGGATGATTTTGGTGTTGGGGGTTTTGTTACCCGAAAGTTTTATGGAAATTTCTCATGGAGTTGAACGGAGCCTTATGCCAAACGAAAAGATGTGAATTCCAACTTAAAGAATATGGAAAATTAAGTATGTCAAATAAATATTTCTTACTGCAAGAGTTGTCTGACTGAAATAGTAGTTAAGGAGTAGTGTGGGAAATCAGAGATATTTTTTGACTACACTACATAATGGGGCATGCTACAACACCTGACTGACACATCACAGCCACCAAGTGGTGGGAGGCTACATCCAGGTCCCGTAGCCCTCGCGGCCCACTGATTCAGAACAGATTTTTTTTTGCAACCCGGTAGTTGGCGCTAATTGACCAATATTGGTCCACGACCCCATGGTTAAGAATCACTAGGTTAGAGAGAAGACCTGGGGGCTAAAAGAGAAGTTGTTATTGAAAATCAAATGCAGATTGCAAATGATATTTAAGGAAAATTTGTGTGTCTGTAAAATATTCTGTATACTTTACACAGGAATTATTATTAATACTTAAAATGTGGCCTGTTGGCTAATACCCTAACACAAAAGTTACAACCATGATGTCCAATGTCTACATTTTTCTTTAAGAACTCTTTAGAATTTATCAGGGAAATCAGCTTCACCCACAGGAAAAGAATCCATAGCACTGTTTAGCATTTTCCAAGAACTGTTGCAGAAGGATAAAAACACCACCACAAACAAATGTGGAGCATCTGTTTTGGATAGAACCAGAAAAAATACAGGATATTACTGCCATGTTGAGCCTGCTTTGGGGATTACATCCTAAACATTAAATAATTACATTTAGAGCTGAAGTCACTCAAAGCCTATTTGCAGCTGTTTAAGGGTTGCTATGGTTCCATGCAACTGGATCCAAAAAACACCATTTAGACCCAGTTTTAACCCTTTAACATTAGAGATGTCGCCGGCGACGTCTAAATAACAAACACTCTTTGACCTCCCATAATCGTTTACGTGATTAATATGATGTGGTCATATTTAGTTTAGTTTTTATTTTATTCTGTTGATGTGTTTTGTGTGCTTTATTTCTGCGTCAGAGTGGGACCTCTGTTATTTTTGTGGATTTTAATGTGTCTTTCTCTGTTAAATTTTTTCAGGTGTGGTGCTGGAAAGGTGGCTTCTGTTTGTACCTGAGCTGATGAAGGCAGACTTTAATACCTTAAAGGTCTTATCCCATTCAAGATCAACTTTTTGAGTTTTTAAGTGGATTATAATGTTTTTTTCTTCACTATAAACAACCCCAAAGTAGTATTTTGATCCATTCACACATATCTGAGTCTACGCTGCCAGCACCGCCCACAGGCTAACACGCACGCACGCACACACACATGCACGCACGCACGCACGCACGCACGCACGCACGCACGCACGCACGCACGCACGCACGCACGCACACACACACACACACACACAGACTATTTGTATTGTGAGCCTGTGTAGCAATGGCCAAGAAATGGTCAATCTATTTAAGCTTCGTTCTGTGGCATATACCAAAGAACATTTTGGTGAGGAGTCTGCGCAACATTTTGGGGGTGGATCATAAACGTTTTGGAAATTGGTGCAAGCAAATGGAGAATATATACATATAGACAACACCTGCTGGTGTTTTCTGCATTTTGTGACCAAATTTCATCGCAAATTCAACCCATTAGCCATCATCATTCAGTCTGTGATGGAATAAACGCTGAGGTTACAAAAGGAAGATGCACAATATGCACATCCATCTTTGCAAAAAGTTTGAATGTTTGTTTTTGTGAGAGAAATGCAGACACGCTGCCAAGGCCAGCTCCAGGACGATATCATGAAATGGGCGGAACCCCTCCCCTCTCTGTTCTACTCTCATGATTGGAACCAGCTGTGGACACTCACCTCATCTCCTTCCTGCCTTCATATGGAGATCCAGCTCCAGAATTTATCGCCAGTTTGTTGCTCCTAATGGTGCTTAGTCTGGTTACCAAGTCTTGTCTTCAAGTTTACGTTGTACTTACCACGTTTCCTCGCCTCGCCCTCAGGTCCAATTCCACGAGTGTCCACCTGGAGCTTTCCTCTCCAAGAGTAGCTTGATCCGATTCTCCATGCCACGACTCCTGCCACGCTTACTCCAGCCACGCCACGACTCCCACCACGCTTACTCCAGCCACGCCACGTCTCCTCCCACGCTTACTCCAGCCACGCCACGACTCTCGCTTCGTTCCATATCCAGCCACGAAGAAACTCCTGCTACGGTAGGACGGCTGTCATTGCTCGCCATCATTCCAGCTACGAACTCCAAAGACTCATTTACCTTTCCACTCTGGGAAAATAAATCCTTATTCGTTCAAACAACATCCTGAGTTTTCTTCCGGGTTCCAGCGCCTGGGTCTGCTATGTTTCTTGAATCATGACATAGCCACACTTTCACCGTAGTGAAACTGCTGATTGTGTTTAGTCGACATTTTTTGGTATTTTAACATTTCTTTTGAGCAATGAATAAATGAAAAATTGGTCTTTCAATGGTCAGTGGTTTCAGTGGTTTCAGTGGTCTTTCAATTATATTGATGCCCTTTTTAGGCAAACATTTTTCAAAAGCTGTCGTGTCTTAAGATATAGTTTCTGCAGAGCGGCAGTTGTACATTTGCAGAGTTTTGAGCCAGATACCGGCTTAGACAAGGGAAACAAAGAAGTACATGGATCTAGTCAGGTCAAGGAGCTTGTGGCCCCGCCCATCGTATTTTGTACATCACAAATATGTTCTTTTCCAAAGCATTTTTTTTTTCATCTCCTCCTGATCACAACGATTTGAATGAAGAAAAATTAAAAAATGCAATTTTAAACTTAATTTTATTTTACGTATGTTGCCCATCATCCAAAAATACCACACAAGAACATATGACAAACATCACAAGACCATTCTCATCAGAGTGGGGCTTAATAAGTAATAAAAAATGCAAATGAATTTGCTTAAATGATTAAAATTAAAATTATTAAAATAATTTCAATTAATTATGCTCACACATTTTTAAAGCATCTTAAACATGGTTATTTTGTTTTCTTTATTAAAGTCCTTTCAAAATACTTGAGTAAATCTTTAAAGACAATCAGTTTTCAAACAAGAACGTCTAAACATTTGTAGGCATTGATATCAGATTGAATTTCAGAGATGCATTACTGATGAATTATGAATTCATCAATGATGAACTTTAGAACCCATGTGAGGAACCGACCTTCAGGAGATGTACATTTTTGAGAAGCTATTAAAAAAGGCCTACAAATAACTTTGAAAGTACCTCACAGCTTTCGAAAATGTTTAAATTTCAATTCTTTCTTTTATTACTTGTTAACGGAACAGTCTTTTTTCGACAGGGCAGTGATTAAAATCTCCCCTCCTATAATTTCCACGCATGGCTGTCCTGGCAGGGAGCAGTTAAAAAAAAGGCTGCTTTGACACATGGGTGGGGTGACAGAGGTGGAGGTAAAATCCGCAATTTAAATTATAAAAAACAATAGAATGAGTACATAAGCACCGGAGGCAGGAGGGAATGGGGAGGGTGGTGGTGAAACCAAAAAAAAAAGGCAAGCAGGGAGGAGTGTGGTGCCAGCCTCAGCCTGTATGGCCTGACAGTTGTGGCAGAAAAAGCTGGAAGTTGCAGCTGTTTTTTCTAAAAGATGTAATAAAAGTTAAGTTAGTTTTTAGTAATAATTTTCAACTAACATATTTAAAATTTAACCCTGGTAGTTGTATTTTCCTCCAGTTTATTAACATGCAATTTTATGTAAGCTCACAAAAAAACAAATATATTCTTTCTAAATGGTGATTTCTTTTTTAAATGTTTTTTTTTCAATGTTGGTGCAAAAGCAACTATCATTTTTTAACAATATGATCACTATATTTTTTGATCAATTTTGCACACAAAAACCAACTTTATATTTATGTTTATTGTAGCTACACAAAAAGTGAACATGTTGAAGTTTTATTAGTTTTTCTATTGTCTTAATCAAAGATGAAGTCTTCGAAAACTTTTACAAAAAAGTTTTATATTTTTTTAGATAATTCAATTGTTTCAATTAAGTTTAATCGTGTCTGTTGGCCACTTCACATTAATCCTGTTTCTTAAATGTTGTTATTACTTCTTTTTTTTTTTAAACTTGTCCTGTCCAACAGCTGGGCAGACAGATGAGAGCTGAGGGCCTCTTGTGTTGGACATATTTTACTTTAACAAGAGGGGTTGTTAATCTTCAGACAAACCAAAGGTATGTCTGAATAAACCCCTTTTGTAATTGAGGCCAAACTTTATTAATCTCAATCGTGTTTGAAAATCTTTGGTGTTGGACCGGACGGAAAAGGAAAGGAGATAAGAAGAGAGAGGGA
>CM074507.1:8411681-8426955 GCA_037389245.1 Oryzias sinensis
AGCTGCGTTGCTTAAATCTTGACCTTGGTTGAACCAAGTTATTTGTGAAGTGCATGCTTTGTTGCATCTGACAACATGAGTGAGAGGCAAAGTGTTGCGATCAAGGCTGAAACAGTCACCTCACGTCAGATTTGAAGGGCAAGATTGGCCATTGCAGAGGATGCATACAAACAACCAATCATGCATGAATATTTGCATACAGTTTACGTAAAAGAATATTCAAACCCGACAAACAGGCGCTGTTTTTCTGAGATAAAGAAATCCACTACAGCGATAACACTTTACACTGAAGTGGAAATGTATACGCTGAATCTATTATCAGTAAATCATTTATTTGGTCAATGTATCATATTTGAAGGCTTTGTACTTTCAGCTGTAACTTTCTTGATTTTATTTGAAGTAACTTTTCCTTTACCTTGTAAAGGCCACAATCCAACAATTGACAGGAATTTTTTTGGGTGTTAAGAAGTTTTTTAAACCCCTTTTGATGAAATCTACAGAATAATTGCAATACTATTTTTTTTTCTTTAGCTTGTCCTGTCCAACATCTGGGCAGACAGATGAGAGCTGAGGGCCTCTTGTGTTGGACATATTTTACTTTAACAATAGGGGTTATTAATCGTCATACAAACCAGAGGTTTGGTGAATAAACCCCTTTTGTAATTGAGGCCAAACTTTATTAATTTAAATCATGTTTGAAAATCTTTGGTGTTGGACCGGACGGAAAAGGAAAGGAGAGGAAGAAGAAAGAGGGATGTTAGAGAGGGGAGGGTGATAGTGGGAGGGGGGGGGGGGGTAAGACCATGAAGCAGCATAAAGCAACAAGTTTACTGGTTGTTTATCATTACGGTAAGGTTCAAATGTAGTACAAAAAGGGCGGGGCCTGTCCACACACACTGACATGTTATCAACACACCTGCTAGCTGCAAAAAATGTCCACATGTCAACATGTACACAAAACAGATAGTGTTCAAAAACTCATACCTATGCCTTTAAACCAACTAGTGTGAAATATTTCATTCATTAATCATGCAAACTATTAGTGCAAAGGTGAGCTAACACCTGTGCTCAGGTGAGTGTTTATGTTCTTCTAAGATGGATTGTTGATTGTGAAAAGAAGGAGGAGGAGCGCCCAGCCACCCCCACACCAAGACCCCTGCCGCAGCAGCAGCGGCAGCCGGAACCCCCCAATAAAATGTTGTTATTACTTCTATTTAAGTTTAACTTTCCATTTTTCAAAAGTGACTGAAGTCTGAAACTAAATTTGTCCTTCAATTCAGACATTATTAGAAAAGTGTTTCGGTTAGAAAGATGACTGTTAATAAACACAAACCTTGAAGGAGAACTAAACTGTTGACCTCTGACTTCATCAGGAAGATTTAAAAACTGTTTTATGTGTGTGTTTGTTGTAGTTTCAAGACGTTTAACAGGGAAGACTCATTGTAGCGCAGAGATGCTGCCACTTTGGCACAATGCATCATGGGAGATGTAGTGCAAAAGACTCAGGAAGATTCGCGTCTCTGAGCTTTATTATTTTGATCACTTGTTCCACGGTCGGATACCGGATCCCGGGGAAAGCTACACCGCTAAAGACGAGCTTTAGCTTATTTTTGTTGGAACTGAGAGACTTTACGAGTTAAATTTGAACAAGGAAGTGAAGACTTTAACCACTTCTGATTGGTCAGACTGATGGCGTATAATTAGGGGTACAAGAATGATTGGTCAAGACGGTTAAAGGGAAAACAGAGCTGCAGCTGCGGCTAAATCGCGGTACCTCCATTCTTATCAAAATGTCTTTAATAGAATCAAATAAACAAAGAAAAAAGTATTTTATGATCTTTTATATTCCTAACTACTCAGTGTTTTATCAGGGCCTGTTTGGATGAACACAGAGCTGATATCCTTGCAATAGTAAATGTTTTTAGATCAATGAAAGAGGGCAATTTCCCCCGGCACACCTGAGGCACACCTGTTAAAAAGCACTGCTCTCCACCCAAACGTGTCTCTGAGCTCCGTAACATATGAAACTCAGTTTTACCAACACCAAACCCCGAAAAGCTGCCTACACTAACAATAACTTGATTTTGAGTTGCCCAAATGTTGACAATTTCTTTGTTTTTGAAACCCTTCCAGAAATAACATTTCATAAAATGCTCAGACAACTTTGATTTTTTTTCTTGTTAATTTATTACCTTTTCTAGTAAATTTAGGACTTTTTTCTTGTAAATGTACAACTTTAGAGTCATAATAAAAATGTTTTTAAAGTTATTTGTGTCATGGTTTGGGTTTCTTTTGTCTTGGTTTTTGCTTTATTTCTTGTTCTGTCATGTTTGGTTCTGTTTCCTGTTTTATTTTGAAAGGTTTCCTGTCTTGTCATGTTTTTTGAGTTTTACTTCCTTTGTCCCAATCTGTCCTGATCATGTTCACCTGTGTCTTGTCTCCCCTGTCTGTATTTAAATCTCGTCTCTGCCTTCCTCTTGTGCTGGTCCATTAACGTCGTAATGTCTCTTCCATGTAAGTCTTCTGCCCTGTTCATCTTGCTATGCCCACAGTGAGTTTTGGTTTTTGTTTCCTGCTCTGCAGTGCCTTCTGTTATTTAGATTAAATCCCCTTCCCCTTGAACCGTGTGCCTCCGCCTCTGCATTTTGGGTCCTTCACGCTACCACAGCCCTCCCTACATGACAATTTGTAAACTGGCCTTAAAACTCCGTATCTTGTAATCCAGAGTGCTTTAGGATTAATTCTGATTGTGTTTACTAATGTTTTTTGAAACGATTTTGAAATGTCTGTCGTTTTGTAAAATAAAAACATAGGCACATTGAAGGGCTATGTCTTGCATTGCAGAGTTCAAGGGAATGAGCCTCGAGATTTTTTTGCTGTTAAAAGCCTAATTTTGGAGTTATTAATCAATTTAAATTTGCAAGATTGTAGCACTGTAAAATAAATATAAAATACAATTTAAAGGGGGGGGGGCTTTATGAGGTTTTCTTACTATAACAGACTTTTTCAACTTTTACTTCTGTACCACTAAGGCGAAATTCTTCAATCTCAAACAAAACAAAGGCGTAAGCTAAAGTGCTATTTGGCACATAAAAAAACTAATGGAAATAATAATAATAATAATAATAATGAAGGATTCGATTTATCTACGCTTTTTCTTGGTGCTTACAATTTGTCCTTTTTTCATTCACTCCTCATTCATACTTGGTGATGGTAACTACTAATGTAGCCACAGCTGCCCTGGGGCAGACTGACAGAGGCGTGGCCGCCAGTTTGCGCCTACGGCCCCTCTAACCATCACCGGGACATTCACACACCAGTGGAGCCACAGTGGAGGCAGGGAGGGTGAAGTGTCTTGCCCAAGAACACGACAGCTGGCTGGGGGGGAGCGGGGATCTAATAATTATGAGACAATGTGCTGTAAGTCAGACAGACAGTCAGACTCTGGTAAAAACAAAATACCCTTTGCATAGATAATGAAGACAGCTGTTTTCTGGAGTACATGTGCTTACGCTCTGTTGTGGTCAATCTAGTGACCATTTTAGTAATTACAGCTGTGCAAAACCTCAGTAAAGTTCTGAATATATCACAGAATCATTGCTAACAACAATGAACTTGTGAACTAGTTGTATGCTGCAGTCTTTCATGTTTTCTAGTCTACTGTAGTGGCACTCTGTGCGATTTTCTCCTGTACCACAGTTTGAAGTCTGTCCGGCAGCTGTTTTTGAAATGGGAGTGAGACGTGTTCTTCATTCACACTTTTTATTCCAAAACTGAAATTTACACAAACACATGGTCAAAAACGATGTTGCTTCCAACTTCTCAGGCTTCAATCTAACAATGCAGTCTTGCTACCAGCATCTCTGTGAAGTTGCGTTATTTAATTGGAAGCTCAAACAGGGATTATTTTCAACTTAATAACTACTGAATGGGCTGCACGGTCACAGCAAGAAGGCCCCTGGTTCAAGTCCTGGCTGGGGGACCTGAAACAGAACGCCAATGGGGGACCTTACTGTGTGGAGTTTGCATGTTCTCTCCGTGCATGCGTGGGTTCCCTCTGGGGACTCCGGCATCCTCCCACCGTCCAAAAACATGCCTTATAGGTTAATTGTTTACTCTAAATTGCCCATGAGGTGTGAATTTGAGTGTGCATGGGTGTATGATTGTGGCCCTGCGACAGACTGACGACCTGTCCAGGGTGTCCCCTTCCTTCGCCCATAAGTGGCCGGGATAGGCTCCAGCATTCCCGTGACCCCGAAAGGGAACAAACGGATTGGAAGATGAATGAATGAATGAATGAACTATTGATAGATAGGTAGATATTCTTTATTGATCCCACATTGGGGAAATTCAATTGTCACAGCAATTCCAAAGAGCAGAGAAAAGAAAAAGTGACAGAAATGTGCAAAAGTGAGGGGTGTTCCCAAATGTGCAAGTAACAAATACAAAAAAATGTGCAAAAATAGAAAAAAATTTAAAAAGTAAGTAAGTAATAAATTATGTACACACATTGAATGTAAACAGTGAATCTGGCTCCAACAATAACAATTATTAATAAACAGTGAATTTAACTCCAACAATTACTTATCCAATTAGTTCACTAGTTCAATGCCGATGTCTATTAGTGGGTCAAATCACACTTCACTGGTAAACATGTAATGCTTAAGATGGGGCAGCTAGTTGCTAAGTGCACAATTTTGCAGTGATGTGTTATCTAGTATGCTTTTGGCTTAACAAGTTCACATTTAAAGCTCTAAATGCTTCAACTAGAAAACTAGAAAACATTTTTCAAATAACTAGTAAACTAGTAAGATTTTTAGGTCTCACTAGTTTATTAGTAAGAAAAACTGTATCTTTAGTGTTTCAAACAAGGTTAGGAGTTACAGAGGTTGTGAATATCCTAAAGTCATTCACATGTTGCATGTGAAAATCTCTAGAGTTACTGTGAACGCAGATAATCAAGTCAGATTGACTTAGGGACTCATCTCTGCCTCTTTTATCTCATTTAATGCGTATTATAGTCCAGTGTGCCTTATAAATGACGTACATTTGAAAAAATAACACATTAATTTATAGTGTGCCTTATAATCTGGTGCTCCCTGAAGTGAGGAAAATTAATTTCTTTATTTAAAACACTTCCAAAAACACTTCTAACAACACTGATATTTTGTGTGACATAAAAAACAGAGACATAAAAACTTAATCCCATTAATTTGCTATTTAGAATGTTTATTTGGTGTGCATTTCATTAACTCATCTTCAATATTTCTTTGTGTAGGCTCTCTGATTTTTCCCAAGCTCTAATTGTTTCATTATTATTTCAGGACACACAAATGTTTATTAAAAAGGTATGGAAATACTGCTGCTCAGCAACAAACAGCTAAATGTAAGTGTTACACTTAGCACAAAGCATCATTCTTTCAAGAGTTATACTGTAAACAGCCGTCTTGGACAGCTTTGGAGCAGAAAAAACAACAACTGCCTTTGTCTCCTGTTAAGAAATTCACACACTCTAATTTCCTTAATAGTGACTAATCTTGTTTGGACTCAACACCCAGCTGGCGTAGAGGTGCTGCATCTGCTCCCCTACTTCACTTCAGCTTGACCTCTCTGGGGACGCGGGCACCGAAGCGTGGCATGGCAGGAGGCCGCTGTACTACGCGGTATGCAGGTGCAGGATGCAGTCAATATACTGCAGTCACAATGCACACTCCTGGATGACCTGATCTATTGTGCACTAGCAACGTCTAATTCTCTAGCAAATTTAGTCCTATTTACAAATTTGTATTAAGAACACTTTCAAATGAACCACCTAGTTTTGACCGGTTTACAATCTGCTCAGTTAGTTCAAAACTTTGCTTCAGTAAGATTGCTAAAGATTATAATGCTAATTTCAACTGACAATGTTTAGCTAATTTTAGAACTCCTGCTCGCTTCGGCTAATGTAACAATTAGCTTTAGTTGTAAATTAGCTTTTAAGTTGTAATTGCAATAAACTAACAACCAATGTAATGAATAATACAACTACTAAGGGTGGCCACAGGATGGTGTACGTCACATGTGTCAAACTCAAGGCCTGGGGGCCAAATCCAGCCCTTCATGTCATTTTATGTGGCCTGCAAGAGCGTAAACATTTTTAATTTCTTAAAATAAAATAAAAATTGGTGTGTATTAATTCATATCTACGGGGAATTGGACTTGAAATATGGGATTGGGCTACTATACATTAGGACTTAAACACTGTCTATGTAGCCTAACCTGACTGAATCAAATTTTGAAGGATTTATGATAGAGTAACAAGCAAACATGTGTTTTCTATGCAACTGTAACTGTCACTTTAAAAAGTTCTAATAAATAAATAATGAGTTATATAACATTAGGAGGGGTTACGTTTATTTTTCATTACCTTTAGTTACATGTATAAGTCATATCTGGCCCTTTGAGGACTGCCGCTATGCTGATGTGGCCCTCGGTGAAAATGAGTTTGACACGCCTGGTGTACGTCCCACCTGAGCCACGGCTCGCAGCAGTCTCTGGCCGCATTTACACTGCAGGTCTTGATGCCCATATCCGATTTTCTGACTATATCCGATTCGTTTTGACGACCCGCTTACATAATCTTTTAAAAGTGACCCGTATCTGATTTTTGCATTTACACTATACAATGCTGAAACTATCACATGATCGAAGGGTTGGCGGTTCGATCCCCGCTCCCACCAGCCAAAAATGTCGTTGTGTCCTTGGGCAAGACACTTCACCCTCCTTGCCTCCAGTGTGGCTCCACTGGTGTGTGAATGTGTATGAATGATCCCGGTGATGGTCAGAGGGGCCGTAGGCGCGAAATGGCAGCCACGCCTTTGTCAGTCTGCCCCAGGGCAGCTGTGGCTACAACCGTAGCTTACCATCACCAAGTATGAATGAGAAGTCAAAGAATAATGGACATAATGTAAGCGCTTTGGGTGTCTTGAAAAGCGCAGATAAATCCAATCCATTATTATTATTATTAAACGTAGACGTTCTGAGGACTACGTAGCAATATTTCCGCCTTCCGCGGACTTCTTTCGGACTTTTGTGATTGCGGTTGTCATGGAGGCAAGGCGGTGACGGAAGGAGGCGTTGCCTTGGGCGCTTCTGAGGGGTGCACAGGGGAGTAAAAGGGAGGGCTGCTCGGCTCTCTCTGAGTTTTGAATGAGGAAGTGTTTGCAGACGTGCTGTACTAACAGTTTGATCCAAGTGTTGAACCTTTCCTGCGCGATGACTTCTCTTTTCCGACCATGGTCAGAAACACCAGGAGATTTCCTCGGGGTTCTCTTTTCCGATCTGAACCCTCAGCCTCCAGAGGGGGTTAAGAAAGACTCCAAAACTTTTGGGCGAGACACCTTATTTTTAATTTACGGTTCTCCGACAGTCCCCCGCTCCGCGCTCACACCCCCTCTCCTCTCCCTACACACACACACACACGCAAGCACGCGTGCGCGCTCACACACATACACGGTCCCCATCATACACGCCCCCCAAAGAAATAAACAGCTTCTATCTAGCCTATTCCATAGCAACGGTGTCCCGCTTCATTAGTTACCGTTTGCGTCCGGACCGGACATAACAGCGGTTTCCGACTTTGGTCAGAAGCCTGAGGCTGAAAGGTAACACGCTGACAGCAAAATCAGCGCACAGAAGCACTTTAATAAGTCATGTGATCTCAGTTGGTGGTGTCCTGAATTGACGTCACTGAGGTACGACTCGCATTTACTGGGGAATATCCGATTTGTCTGCTTACATGGCACACGCAAATGCACGTATCCGATTCATTTCCGATTTATTTCCACATATGAGAGAGGCCTGTATCCGATCTGAGAGAAATGGAATCCATGCGCTTTTGTCCTGCTTACACATTCACCGGTCATATCCGATCTGTGCCACATGAGAGGAAAAAATCGGAATTGGGTCACTTGAGCCATGCATTGTAAAGGTGGCCTAAGTGTGCATGTTGAACAGCACCTGCTTGATGAGATAAGATAAGATATTCCTTTATTCGTCCCACGATGGGGAAATTTCCTTTTTGCGGCAGCAGTACAGGGCAGGGAGAGAGCAATATATATAAGAAACAAACTATGGAGTCAATATACTCACATATATACACAATATACACATACATTTGCAAAAAGATTGCACAGGTTGACCATATATCGGTTATTGCACAGGATAATAGAAATATGACAGAGCCAATGATGTTGGTTAACGTGGTTCACTGGGAGCAGCTAACGTTGTACAGTCTAACGGCAGCAGGTAGAAACGACCTGCGGTGTCGCTCCTTCAGACACTTAGGGTGTCTCAGTCTGACGCTGAAGGAGCTGCACAGAGAGGACACAGACTCATACATGGGGTGGGCGTCATTCTCCATCATGGATGATAGCTTAGCTACCATCCTCCTCTCTCCCACCTCCTGCATTGAGTCCAAAGGCAGCCCCAGAACGGAGCTGGCCTTCTTCACAAGCTTCTCCAGCCGCTTCTTTTCTGCAGCCGAGATGCTGCTACACCAGCAGACCAATCCATAAAAGATGGCTGATGCCACTACAGAGTCATAAAAAGTCTTTAGGAGTGATCCCTGCACTCCAAAAGACCTCAGTCTCCTCAGCAGATAAAGTCTGCTCTGTCCTTTTTTGTACAGTGCTTCTGTATTGTGTGACCAGTCCAGTTTATTGTTGAGGTGAACACCCAAGTACTTGTATGAATCCACCCTCTCTATGTCCCTTCCTTGGATGTTCACCGGTGCTATTGTAGAGTGTGTGTGCCTGCGAAAGTCTACCACCAGCTCCTTGGTTTTCCCTGCATTAATCTGGAGGTAGTTCCGCTGGCACCAGTCCACAAAGTTCCGAATCAGTTCTCTATACTCTCTGTCATCGTCATCCATGATTAGTCCGACAACGGCAGAGTCATCCGAGAACTTCTGCAGGTGACAAGATGCTGAGCTGGACATGAAGTCTGCGGTGTAGACAGTGAACAGGAACGGAGCCAGAACTGTTCCCTGCGGTGCTCCTGTGTTACAGACAATCATGTCAGACTCACAGTGGCGAGACCTCACATACTGCAGTCGGTTTGAGAGGTAGTCCAGCATCCATGCAGACAGATGCTGGTCCACGCCCATGTGCACCAACTTGTCCCTCAGCAGCAGCGGTTGAATGGTGTTGAAAGCGCTGGAGAAGTCGAAAAACATGACTCTCACAGAGCTTCCAGTCTGGTCCAGGTGTGACAGAGCTCTGTCCAGGAGGAAGATGACAGCATCCTCAACTCCGATGCCGGGCTGGTAGGCGAACTGCAGCGGGTCCATTGACTGGCTGACCATGGGACGAAGATGTGTGAGCACCAGCCTCTCCATCGTCTTTATCAGATGAGAGGTCAGCGCCACCGGTCTGTAGTCTTTGAAGTCAGTCGGCCGGGATGTCTTTGGAACCGGGACCACGCAGGATGTCTTCCACAGCTGTGGCACCTTCCCCAGCTTCAGGCTCAGACTGAACATGTACAGCATAACGCTGCACAGTTCATCTGCACATGTCCTGAGGAGCCTGGGGCTGATGCCATCTGGGCCCGACGCTTTCCTAGCCTTTGTTCTGCTGAGCTGCTTTCTCACCTGGGCTTTTGTGAGTGGCAGTGTGGGGGTTGGTGAGGGGAGGGGGCTGCGGGCTGAGTCGTCAGAGGTGTCAGGATGAGGCACAATAGGGGTAGGGGTCGTTGAATGCAGCAGTGGTGGAGACAGAGTGGGCAACTGGTCGAATCTATTGAAAAACAGATTCAGGTCGTTGACCCACGTCTGGTCCCCCTCAGAGTGAGTGCTGGGCTCATTGTATCCAGTGATAGTCCTCAGCCCTCGCCACACCCCGCTGACGTTGTTTTGCTGCAGCTTCTCCTCCAACTTCCTCTTGTAGCTCGTTTTTCCCTGTCTGATGTTGCGTCTCAGCTCCTTCTGAGCAGCCCTCAGCTCCTCCTTGTTGCCTGATTTAAAGGCCCTCTTCTTCTCCTTCAGGAGAGCCTTTATCTCAGGAGTAATCCATGGTTTATTGTTGGAGAAGCAGCGTACTTTCCTGGTGGGTACGGTGTTCTCCACGCAGAAGTTGATGTAGTCCGTTAAACAATCTGTTAGACGGTCAATGTCCTCCCCATGTGGACCACACAGTTCCTCCCACACTGTAGTTTCAAAACAGTCCTTCAGAGCCTCATCAGTCTCATCAGTCCATGTTCTCACAGTGCGGTAGACAGCTGGTTGCCTGCATACACAGGGTGTGTACACAGGCAGGAGATGGACCAGGTTGTGGTCAGATCTTCCCAGGGGGGGGCAGAGCATTTGAAGTGTATGCTTCCTTGGAATTGGCATACAGTAAGTCCAGTGTTCTGTTGTCTCTGGTGGGACATGAGACGTATTGGGTGAGTGTTGGTAGTGTGGATGATGGAGGGGCATGGTTGAAATCTCCAGAGATGAGGAGAAGGGCATTAGGACTCTGGGTTAGAAGTCTATTCACCACAGAGTGCAGGACATCACACGCTTCATCGCCATTAGCAGAGGGGGGGATGTACGTCGCAATCACAATGACATGTGAAAACTCCCTCGGCAGGTAGAATGGCCTCATGCTAACGGCTAGCAGTTCAATGTCCTTGCTGCAGATCTGCTCCTTAACAGTGATGTGAGTGGATTTACACCATCTGTTGTTCACAAATACTGCCAGTCCTCCTCCCTTTCTCTTACCGCTCTCCTTTGTCCTGTCCGCGTGCATCAGCTGAAATCCGTCCACAGTCACCACCGAGTCCGGTGTTAGTGCTGTTAGCCATGTCTCCGTAAACACCATGATGCTAGCTTGCCGGAATTCCCTCTGATGCCGGGTAAGAGCGGTTAGCTCAGTGGTTCCCAAACTTTTTCTGCAGGGCCCCCCTTTCTGAAAATTAGAATATTTTCGAGCCCCCCCACACTGACACAAACATACAAATCCTTTGTTTCTAAACTCCACCGCGCCTTATAACATGTGGTTAATTAGAAATCTTTCTCTGAACGGTAGAATTCTGTTATCTAAAGCTGAAGGAATCTCTAGATCTGTCTATGTGTCTCTGTCTTTAGAAATGCCAAAACACATCTGTAACCTATTAAATAAAACATTATTTGATTTTATTTGGAGGGAAAAAATGTCATTACTTAAGGAAAAATGTTTTGTGTAACATCAGAAAACATGGAGGCATGGATGTATTAACCTTTGAAACTTTAAACAACTCTTTTAAAATAAAGTGGTTAAGTAATTTATTGAAAGGGGAAGACAATATCTGGAATGCATTTCCCAAATATATATTTGACACAATGGGAGGCATTAAATTCTTGCTAAAATGTAATTATAAAATAGAAAAATTACCCACAAAACTTTCAAACTTTTACAAACAAACCCTGCTGGCCTGGAAACTCCTTTATAAACACAATTTTTCTCCAACAACTTGTTGTATTTGGAATAACAGTAATGTACAATACAAGAATAAATGACTTTTTTTCCTAGATGTTATGATAATGATATTGTTTTAATCAGACAATTTTTCAATTCTCATGGACATCTTCTGCCGTCTGAAGAATTTCTTTTAAAATTCGGTATTCCTGTTCCACCCAGAGAATATGCAATAGTGTTAGATGCCGTTCCAACCAGTCTACTTCTACTGTTTAAAGGGATTTATAACACAAGTCAATTAAGAACCCAGACAAATTTTTTGGACAATGTGGATATTTGTGTTAATTCAGTTTCCAATAAACAAATAGGAAATCTTTTACATACCACAACCTCACCTGCTGGGAGGTTTTATTGGGAATCCAAATTTGTGGACATAAAATTGACTTATGCTTGGACTATTAGCAATAAATACTGTCTAAATAACAAAATAAAAGAGGTGTCATTCAAAATATTGCATTGTATATATCCTACCAAAACTTTGAGTAGATTTGTTGTGGACATGGACCTGTTTTGTTCATTCTGTGGAACTCAGAAGGAACCTATTTATCATCTGTTTGTGGACTGCAGACATACAAATAAGGTTTGGATTGAAGTGGGAATCTATATTGGAAGTATAACTAAACAAACTGCTACATTTTTAGATAAACACATTATTCTGGGTTACCTTAATGTCAAAGTAGACAAAGATTGTATCTTCATTACACAATTGTTTTTATTATTGGCAAAATTCCATATCCATAAAGCCAAATGGTCAAACTCCAAACCTAAATTCCAGCAGTTTTTGAGTGAAATCAATCAGTAATGAACCATTATCAAACACCTGCAAAACCAAAAAGCAATTCCAACTCATTTAATTTTTGAAAGATTTAAAATTCATTAATCCCCAAAGATTTTTGAAGTAATAATTCTTTTTTTCTTATGTTGTATATGTATGTGTATATATTTATATACTTTTTGTTTTATTTCTTATATTTTTCTGCAATATGAACACATTTCAATTCCCCCTGAGACATTCACATTGTTATTGTATTATGTTGTTTGTCAATAAAGTATGGAAAAAAAACCTCCACCGCGCCCCCCCTGCAATACCCCCGCGCCCCCCTAGGGGGCGCGACCCCCGGTTTGGGAACCTCTGGGTTAGCTCATCCATCTTGTTAGGGAGCGATCTTACATTCCCCATGACGATGGACGGCACGGTGGGTCGGTACAGTCTCCTTTTAGCCCGACACAGAGCTCCAGCTCGTGTTCCCCGTCTTCTCCGTCTTAACTCTCGAGGAACATCAGGCCTTTCTCGATGTAGCATCGGCGCGTCGCAGAATGCTAACAGCTGATCTCTGGTGTAAACAATGTGACCGTCACCGTGGTTACGAGCGGAGTTCCCAGACGTGAGATCGAAAAGTGTGGAAAAAATAAAAAGGAACAGAGCAAACTCTACGAGTTTGGTCTTCATGGTGCAAAACACAATCGTACACTCGGAAAAATAGATAAAGAATAGATAAGAATAGATAAATAGCTAAAAGGTTACAGCGTAACCGGGAGCTGCCGCAACAGGCTGCCACTCGAGCGGCGCCCAGACATTTGAGTGAGCATTATGAGTTCAGTACCCCTGGACAGAAAATTTACCATGATTTGGTGGAATTAGATCACCAGAAACTTAATACTTGTTACAGTTGCTCACTTTTTAAATGTTTGTGTTTAACAACTTTGGTGTTTTTTTACAGTAGTGTTAAACCAAAGAAAAAGCAAAATTACACAATTTATCCAGATATTGTTAACTCTTGTTGTTGTTCTTGTTATTTTATTGTTATTAATGCTTCACCAAGAATTGACTTGAAACAAAAAAGGTGATGGAGACAATAATCTTCTTTAGTCTATTGTTGGGATTATAACAGTTTGGTTAACTAAAAATAGTCAGAGTCAGAAAATGGAACCGAAAAAGGTGGATTTCAGGAACAATTCTGAGACTCACTGACAGTTTCTGTATGGTTGTTGAACGTTTTGTCAATCCTAGACCTTTACTGAAATGCTAAACCCTTACAAACCTTCAGCTTTAACTGTGAAAACAAATATGTGACTGTGTTCTCATTGCTCCAGCTGCTCTCAGAGCACATTGCCACGCTTCACTCGAGTAGCCAGCCCACCTGTCAGCAGGGAATTTCTCCTCAAACTTCAGCTCCACTGTGCAGCCTCAAACACTTCCTTCAAAATCTGTTACATTATGTTTTTTACCGCAAAGAGACTTCCCAACAAAACCCCTTTAGACCTAGGAAAAACAGACGGAAGCATATGCATTTTTTTATGTAGATAGTTGTTGTTCACCTTTTAGCATATTCCTTGAGGGGTCACCACAGTGATTAAGCTTTCACTGATCTACACATTTTGGTTTGGCAGAGATTTTAGCACTGGATGCCCTTTCTGACATAACCTTGTATTTTATCCGGGCTGGAGACCGGCACAGGGGGACCCAGACTTGGGCGCCCTTGTAGCTAAATAGTTAGGCAGTAGCGTGAAGGGTCTTGCCCAAGGACCCAGACTGGATGAAACTTATTGCGCCCCCTTGGCAATGGACCCTGGTTTTTCATACACTAGTCCTACATGCAGCTACCTGAGCCATCCAGCCACTATGTCATTTTTTTATATAAATGGTGATAAAGGGGATTTTATAGTACAGGCCTGTGATTAAAATAGAAAACTAAAAAAGGCCTGAAAATTTTGATATGTGCAGAAAAAAAAGGTTTAAGCATCTGAGGAAATCTCTATGTGCTTGGACAACTTTGAAAATTTGTTCCGACTGTCTCTGTCTGCCGCCTGCCCCGACCCACGCCTGAACTATGTTATCCAAAGTCTAATCCATGAATTTTCTACGCTAGTTGTTGACCTCTGCCTGCCCAACCCTGCCTTAGCTTCACTGACTTATGGTTTTGTCTGACTCCTACCTTGTCAACCCTTCTGTCCAGCTTCACTTGGATCCAGCCGTCTGCCTACTCACTCCTGAATAGTGCTCCAATGGGGGTTGCCATAGAAACGTTGGCTTAGACCGACTCAGACCAATCACTGCTTACTGATATTGTCTAGTTTAAACATGACAACATCCATAACACAAAAAATGGTGATTGAATTGGTTGACATCACACTGTCTTGATCCAGTTTCCAGATTTTTCACACTTAACTTATGTGAGGAACCAGTCCCCTGCCTCCCCCTCTGGCCATCAGTGAGAACAATCACCACTTCCTCGTTTCCATACTGCACTTCCTATCAGCCCTTGCCCTCAATATCAGGATGTTCTCCAGCTGCTTTCACTCATTCATTACTCACGTGTCTCTTATCTGCAATCACACAACCTCTATATATTAAGGGCACTGAGCTCTGCTCAGTGTGAAGCATCGTATCTACTAACCTTATATTCATGCCCTACGTTTACTCAGCTGTGTCACTGATCTTCACTGGACCTCAGTCCCGGTTTGCCGCCTTGTTCCTCACCTGCCTCATTCTCGTCTGAGCCCAAAGCAGACGGCTGCCACCTTCATCTGCTCAAACTCGGCGCTTTCCCCGTATCCTGCCCAAGTGCAAAACCGACGCCTGCCAGTCTCATCTACTCAAGTCCCCTTATTCATTAAACTCTCTATATGGATCCATCTTCCTCCACCTGCTCTTTACAACTTACCCATACATCCACAGCGTGCCCTTACAAAAATAAGAGAACATCTTCACTTTACAAGATCACAGAGTGATCTACAATCTTAAAATTTCGACTGGACCATCTGCGTGCCCTGTACAGATTTGCCCATTTTTTGCCTTC
>CM074507.1:8427455-8444444 GCA_037389245.1 Oryzias sinensis
CATGGCATATTTATGGCACCTATGAAAAACACCTAAGTTTGCACAAAGAACATCCTATGTCTTCACAGGATGCTGCAACCATAAAGCAAAAAGGAATGTCACACAATCATAAATCTGGATGGTTCAAAATAAGTTCACTTCACACTAAGGATAAAGCTGTAACATAATAAAGAATAAGATATTTAAACATACATTTTCTACAGTAAACATTTCTAATTTTGCAACTCCACACTGCATCATTCCTTTTAATGTTATAAAAATGAGAATATCTGCAGCCTCAAACTTTGTCATATGAGACTTCAAGAAGTACAAAAAACTGAGATGGAAAAAAATTTATTTGAATTGGAGTTATATGACATTTAGTCTGATAAACATGTACATTTTAGTTGTAAAAACAATTATTGAGTTGGATAGTACGGAGCCCCTAAAGGACCATTAAAGAAAAAGAATTGAAGTTCAAAAAGTAAAAAAAGTAAAAAACAAACAAACAAAACCAGCGGGTGCGCACCCGTTAGTAACGGGTCTACAAATACATAATCTCTGAACGTCATTTTAAAGGAGTCGTGGTTTGTTTCTAGAAAGGGTCCATATTATATTTGGTATTTCGATTCTCACGAAAAACCAAAGGCATTTGTTATTTGTATGAATGGTTGTTATGAACTGGTGGGGGGGAAAAAACAATTGAAGTAAAAAAACAAAACAAGAAAAACTAACAGGTGTGCAGCCGTTAGTTTTTTTTTTTTTTTTGCTTTAATGTTTCTTTTCTTGAATAGCCCTTTACGGGCTCCGTAGGATAGACACAGGAAATTACGTTGAATAAATTTAACTCAATTACTTGTTACCAATTGAATGAATTCTTTTAAGTTCGATAAGTTATATATATATTAATATGCGTCACAATGAAAATGGAAATTAAATAGAAACTCATGCGTTTACTTTGTCCGTTATTTTTCTCCAAGCAGAAACTTTTTTGGTAATGATGCAGCCGTATTACTTTTTTGATGGGCTTATAATCTTTTGCCGTCATTAAAATCTCCGACTCTGTTTTACTGGAGTACAGCGCTCTCTTTTTTTCTCCACGCGTTTCCATGGTGACTCCGGAAATCAGCGATCCATTGATAATGTCTTTTTCAAACAGAGGGGATTCCTCTTCTTTTGTTACTGTTTACCTGTGCATGCCCACTGTATAGATTCAAGATTCATTTATTTGTAATTCCCATTAAAGCATGAACAAAATTGCATTGTGAGCATTGACAATAACCCTAAATTTTTCTTAGTGGAAAAAAACTCAGATTCACCAAGTAAATAACCAATAGCGAAATAACCAAAGTGCAACATCAGTACAAAAAACAAAAATAAGACATTCTACAGTTGGATGAGTCTTGGTGTAAAATGTCGAAGTGGTGCAAATCTTGCGGATTTTGCTCCAGTTTTTTTTTCAAAGCCCTATACTTAGTGTTATATAATTTCGGCCAGGCACAAACAACACTTATTAATTTCTCCTCCATAATCAACTTTCCAATGGTTGGCACTTCCTTGAATTAAAAGGGTCCCAATCCATACAGTACGTCACAACATAATCAGAGTTCTGATTGGTAAAAGTTAAACTGGTTTGACCTTGAACATGCGTTCATTGGCTCCATGTTTTGGAAGTAGAACCCAAAAATTGTCCTAAAAATTTGCATGTGTTTTGAGCGTGACAGTTTTGAACGCAGAAGTCCAAAAAATGGGTTTATGCGCATTTACAAAGACTTTTCATTGAAAGTAGTTGCTTGAACACGCATTGCAGAGGGTGGTGTGAACATAGCGCAGAACTAAAGCTTCAGATCTAGCGTTGACATTCTTTGGCATACTGAACTCTTTAACCCTTGTTCTATCTTATGGGGTCCAGATGACCCCACCAGATGAGGTGTTCTCCCTACCATGACAAAGGTGGATAAAGGTGGAGAGGATTTCATGTAATCCATGGACACCAGTGAAGATCACAAATCATTGAAGAACACTTTTTTGTTTCTTACAGTATGTAACTGATTATGAGCATCTAAAGATGATGTCAGAGGACACATGCCTGGTATGACGGCCTTCAGTCAAATCGATAAAGGCCAGTAATTACTACACAGCTCAGTGCTAAAGATCTGGCTTAGAGTCACTGTACACTCTTAAAACACGAATTTTATTATTTCTTCAAACCGATTCTTGGATTGTCATGTTGGGATATATTTTTGGGTTATTCTTAACTAACTTCACTTATTCTTAACTATGGAGTTTTTATTGCGTAAAATAATGTAGCAAATACAAACAGACGGGTCACTGTAACTTTGGATGGTTATAGAATTGGGGCATCGTTTTATGTCCCAACATCAAATGAGTCCACTAAAGTATATCTGATGCTTCTGTCCCGTGAACTTTCAGTGCACTCCAGCATTTGACCTGAATGATGCGGTTGTCAACTTTGCCATGCTTGACCCATGTGACTAAAGGCATCAGTGTTGTAATAGATAAAAGTGCTGACGGGTTCAGTTGCTTTGCTGATGTTTGACCTCCACTTCCAAATTCTGTCTGTCTAGTGAGGATCAGCATGAGCAACAGAGTTAGCTGTGCTCTGACATATCAGTGATACATTTTTTGCAAGTTCACTTTCCTTTTTTTTGTTGCTGTCATTTGAACGAGCCATGTCCCAGGGCAGTTCATTAACCCCTGACTACTCTACATGAAAGAGTGATATCAAGGATTGGTGCCGTTCAAAGACTTCTAACTTGGTCATTTGGAGAAAGTTCCTCCAAAATGAGTGTTCAATCAAAAGAGTATGACATTTGTCACACTGGTAGGGCATCCCTTTTGCATTGTCCTGGAAAAAGTGATCTAAGAGTCTGGACTTCTGTGCTTAGATTGACTAAAACTGACCTAGATAGGCAGATAAAGTATGGATAAAAATCTTTTTTTTTTCAAGCGTTGTAGTCAAAGCAATAAAGACTGTACATAGATTTATCAAAATCACGACAGAAATGATGAAATGTATGGATAAAAAAGCAGAAAATAAAACAACCAAAAAAAACACACTTAAATCACATTTGCTTAATCAAATATAGTTAGGTAGAGCTTGATTTATTGCTTGAAAAATTTGAAAATATTCTGATTTTTTTTTTATAATCTCTTCCTTTAGATTGCTAATGTGATTGCTTGAAATAAACCATTTCAACTCAAATCAAATCAAAAAATCAAATCAAATAAGCAGGGTCATGCAGCATTTGAATTTCTAGGCTCACTTTTTATTTATTCACAATTATTGTCTCAAATTAAGAGATGCTCTAGTTTGTCTGCATTGACTTTGAATGTGATTTGAATTTGATTCAAATCAAATTCAAATCAAAACCTGTCTGTATGTAGTTTTGCTGTAAAATTTGCTCTATTTACAGTAGTTGATAAGAAAATTCTTCTGTTAAGCTACGTTCACACCAGTCTTGCCAGCCACTTCCAATGAAAAGTCTATGTAAGCTCGCATCTATTATTTGGGCTTCCACATTCCAAATCACTTTGTTCATGTTCAATGTTGTCATCATTAAACACACATTGAAAGTGGAAACCAGTTGAACTTTGACCAATTATGGACTTGGACTTGGTAGTGACATATGGGGTGGCGTCCTTTAGTTCACGGAAGGTTCAGCAGTTTGGATGTAGTGATGGTGGAGAAATTAATATTTGTGTTTTTTTTTCCCAGCCGGAATTCTACGACACCAATTCCTTCATATATCTGAATAGAGCTGTGAAAGAAAAAGCCTGGAGATAGACTCGCAAGATTTCCACCTATTCGACATTGCACACCAAGTCTCTTCCACTGTAAGTACGTGCACTAGTATCGGGTAGCAACAGCCCAGTGTGAACGCTGGACTTGGTGTGCATGTATCAGTGTAAGCCTCTGGTGGTTACTTACAGAGCTGCCATTGATTTCTTTTTAATTGATGTTCCTCAAATGTAATTTAAACCCTGATTAGTAACATTTAGCTCTTTAACAGATGCTTTTTTAGCCTTTGAGTAGCTAATAGTCTTGTGCTTCACCTTGAATGATCATGACTCACATTTGTCATCATAAATCTGACTGCTGTTTAATTGAATGGAAGTTGGTGCAGTTTGCGGAAAAAAAAGAAGAGAGAAAACCAACATAAATGAAGTGAAGTCACTGATTCTCAGCAATCGAAAGAATAACAGAAGAGCATGCCCCAAAATGTTCATGTTTATGGTTTTATAATGGTGTGTTACGCTGCTAATCTGGTGCTAATTGGCAAAAGCATTAACAAACTTCAATAAAAAAGCACCTAGTTGCTGCTAATTAGCTGAAACAGATTATTTAGGATTCTGGTTGACTTTCAAACACCGGATCCAAGTGATCAGCTGGAACTGGGGCAACAATCAGAGAAAGACTGGGACAGAAACCACTGTCCTAAGGAGATTGACCATTTCAAATTGGACCTATCGTGACTTTTTGACCATGACTTTTTGTTTCTGCTGGATGGATGTTCTGTATTTCTGATGTCATAAATACTCAAACTGTATAAAGCCAAGCAGGTAACAAAAGGAGTGGTACAGCACATTAAATGTTGGTAGTAACAGAATTCACTCTGTAAAACTTTTTAAGTATGTTTTTGAGCCTTTCTGTTACGGGAAAAGGTTGAGGACGTACCCAGGCGCAGAAAGGAGGAAGACGGAGGAGGTTCCAGGCAACAGGATATTTACTGAGATCGACAAAACTGCAAACAAAAACCACTGCTTAAGCTGGCAAAACAAAACTCGAAAACACGAAATGCACTAAATAGGGGAAGAACATCATATGAAGCAGACAAACGAGACACTGGTGAACACAATCAGTCAATGGGGACCCAAAGTAAAATTCACTACTACAACAAAACAGGAAACCCTACAAAATAAAACAGGAAGTTAACTCAAAACATCACAGAACAAAAAAACAACTAGAACACAAAAGCAAAAAACCTAAAACCGTGACACTTTCAGAAGAAAAATCAGCAACAACTTTTTTAATCGCCTTGCAACAGACCAGCAAATCCCCCAGGGTGTAACCCGCCTTCTCCCAACAATGGCTAGGATAGGCTCCAGCAACTCTGACACAAAAAGAGGTTCAGCAGGTTAAGAAAATGAATGGAATGAAAGACCCATTTCGATGAAAATGATTTTTCTGGTCTGTTTAACATGTTCTCATGGCATTTTTCTGATGACGGAGAACACATATATAAAGAAAATTAAGCTTCAAGTTGCATTTCTGAGAATTGGAGAGTTAAGAGCAGACAAAAAATAAAAGTGAGAAAAATATTGTATTTGTGACGTAGAAAATACGATGGGCTGACCACAAAATACCTGCTCCACGAAGAAGGGAAAGAGGGGAGAAGGTTGCTCTGTGCCATCAGTCCAGCATACAACTCAGAGGTAATTTCTAATGAACTGCCGCTCTGCAGACGCTATGTCCTAAATAATGACACAGGTTAATCATAAATAAAAGACTGCTGGGAACACTTTTAATCAGATCAAAAGAATCACTAGAGTGCAACATTAGTTTTGTGCTCCGTTTAGAAGAAATAACATGACAACTTTTTCAGGGGATAGACTGGCAGACCCTCCATGGTGTACCCCACCTAGCCTACCCACTGTTGGGGCGAAGTTCAATAAATGAATGAATAGATGGACTGTTTTAATCCATCAAAATGCGTAGGAAGAATACATTTTTTCACATTCAGGAAGGATTTTTAACCCTTGTGCTATCCTATGACCCCACCCTTACATTGACATGTTCTCCCTACCATGACAAAGGTGGATAAAGGTGGAAAGATTTCATGTAATCCATGGACACCAGTGAGGTTCACAAATCATTAAAGAAAAAAGGTTCAGCGCACGGTCTAATGGGTCTAGATGACCCAACTCCCAGTGATGAAGTGCCAAGGATAGCACAAGGGTTACACAAAGCAGCAGTGGATGCAGCTTATTTTTCACAAATAAAAAGAGCCAAAAACAGTTTTTTGTCACCACAAACATAGATAGTAAAGATGAAATTTAAATTGAGTAAATAAATAGCATGTTAATTACTGAATCAGAGTAATAAACCTTCATTCTTCAGTCTTTCCTATCTTAGTTATCTCAGTCTTGCTTCAAGTGATGATCTTAGACCAAAGAATAGAACAGAAAAAAACTGTGACCTTCACTGAGAAGCATTTCATTCTCTTTTTAATAACAGCTCAGATACTTATGATATGAAATCACTTTTAGTCAAGCATTCAGATTAAAAAAAAAGAGTCATAGTGTCATCTTGATAATTGAGCCAATTGCTTTGGAAGAAATATTCATCTGAGTTCTCCAAAAAAACTGGTGTGATTTGCCCATTTCAAAATACTGACTACATTTTCAGATTTTCTGGTTTATTATGAAATATAAAAGGGGGATTATTGCCAACCTTTTTGCTAATCGTCAAACTGGAGTGTGACACTGGATAATCCATCTCTTTATGTGCATATTTTATTTCTTGCATAAAAGTTGAAGAAGTTTTCTTGTAAAGAAGCAGATTCATGTAACATTGAGCACTACAAACGAGGCCATATGGATTAACAAGTTGACACTGCAAAGGGTTGATTATGTTTTATAGTGTCGTGTGAAAGCATACTTCCTCATCTGTTCCCCGTGGGGGGGTCCCATTAAAATTTCAGACAAAAATTACAGCAGCGAGGCTCCGATTCAGTCAGCTCTGTGAATAGTGGATGATGGTGGGGAGAAGACTGGAACGGGGAGGAGTCGGCAGGAGGAAGCTCAGAACCTGCTTCCAGCAGACCCCCCACTGACATTCTGCCTGTGTGGTTTCAAGAAAAGTGAAGAGAGAGAGGCGAGACAGAAGCAAAACTGAACAAGGAGTTGGAAGGACGAGAGTCCTGCGATGAAGAGAATGCTGGGTGAGGATGCAGAAGGGGGAGGTGGGTTAAAAACAGATAACACAAACACAGTTGAAACTCGTGTTCTCCCCATAGGTGCTGTTATCATCCAGGATTGTGCAAATGGCTTTTACCTGCTAATATATTTTTTGCCTTTATGGTACGTGGTTTAATCAAAGGCAAAATTTTCCTTGACCATGCAGCATCAATGTGTAACTCCTGAGCTAAGGACTTCACAGCCAAATATTCAATGACCTGAAGTTTCATTCAAGCTCCTCCTCCAGGGTAAATCTTGGTTGTATTGAGGTCTTTTGAAACTTATAGTGAATGATATGGATGGTTTGCCTTTCACAAAATGCTGTATTCTCTTTGTAATGCAGTGAACATATTTGGCAATGTAGGTTTTAGAAAATCTCTGACCTCTTTACCACTCCGACGTGGAAGATTGTGGAGGGGTTTTGCCATATACTGAGCACTTTTGGAAGAAAAATACAGATGGATTTAGACTATATGTTATAAATCGGGGTGAGTGAATTTCATTTAAGTGTCAAAATGATCAAATTCTTTGTTTTTTAAGTAAGCTCATGGATGATATTGGGTCTCGAGGCTCTTTGGATCACTGACATCAATCTCAGACATCTGTCAAAGTTAGTTAGCCAGGTGAATTATGTTAAAGGAAAAACTAAAGCAGGACATTCCACATCATTAAGCAGACCAACATTTTCAAGCAATATGAGAAATAAAAAGGATCTCTGTTGCTAAAAGTGTGAAATAGTTAACCCTTGTGCTATCCTAGGCACTTTAACATTGGGAGTTGGGTCATCTAGACCCACTAGACAGTGCGCTGAACCTTTTTTCTTCAATGATTTGTGATCTTCACAGGTGTCCATGGATTACATGAAATCTTTCCACCTTTATCCACCTTTGTCATGGTAGGGAGAACGCGTCAATTTAAGGGTGGGGTCATCTAAGATAGCACAAGGGTTAAATGCCTCTGACAAGGTATGAAAACCTTGGATATTTCACCTAAACATAAGCGCGATCATCGTACTAGGAAAAGATTCATGGCTGATTCAGAGCACACACAGGTTTGAGCAGATAAAGGCAGAATGAGGAAGGTTTCTGCCAGACAAATGCATCAGGTTAAAAGAGCAGCTGCTAAAATACCAATACAAAGCAGCAAGCACAAACTTGAAGCTGCCGGTCTCTGGAGTCCCACACTCAAAAGCAGAAACAGCTGCAGTGGGGCCGGACAAACATAAAGACTCATTTTCTAACAGTCTTGTTAACCGAACAGTTGCCAAGCAACCCTGGATGGTCCAGATAGATGGAGTAGTGGGTGGTTGGTGGATGGCCACCACGTCCCAAAAAGGCTGCGACATCAGCAAGGAGGTGGCGAAGTCCGATTTTGGGCCAGAACCATGGTAAGAGAGCTGGTCCGCCCTGTTAGGGTCTGTGAAAGTGTGAAAATGACCTCTGAGTTTCTAACTGACCACTTTCATCGTGGTACAAAAAGAAAAACCATGCTTTCGTAGCAAAATCCCCTTCATGCATAACAATGCACCATCTCATGCTGCAAGGAATACCTCTGCATCACTGGCTGCTATCGGCATAAACTGATGGTGTGGCCCCCATCCTGATTCTGACCTCAACCCTATTGAGAACCTTTGGAGTATCCTCAAGCAAAATATCTATGAGGGTGGCAGGCAGTTCACATCCAAACAAGAGCTCTGGGAGGCTATTCTGACATCCTGCAAAGAAATTCGAGCAGAAACTTGAATTTGGTAGCTGTAACTTCCTTGAATCTTGCTCCAGGCTTTTTAGTCCACTGCCCTATTCCGATATATATGAAAGACATGGAGTAATACAACTCCGACCGGGCACAAACCAGAATTGTTTATTTCTCTTCCATGACCAATTTTCAAATGTTTTGTACTACCTTGTTTTGAAAAGGATTTCAACGGCCACCGGTTTTCAATGGCCACAAATTTTGTAAATTACGTAAACTGACTGACAAAATTGCGTAACAACGTCTGATTTCGAGAGTTTTAACCCTTGTGCTATCCTATGACCCCACCCTTACATTGACGTGTTCTCCCTACCATGACAAAGGTGGATAAAGGTGGAGAGGATTTCATGTAATCCATGGACACCAGTGAAGATCACAAATCATTGAAGAAAAAAAGGTTCAGCGCACTGTCTAGTGGGTCTAGATGACCCCACTCCCAATGTTAAAGTGTCTAGGATAGCACAAGGGTTAAACACAGAAGCCTAAAACACATATTCTTGCTTGTTTTCATGGGCTTTTCATTGGAAGTGGCCCCTTAAATGCACGTTTCCTAGCCTGGTGGAAATGTAACATCAGACAGCATAAAAAACAAGCCATATTTCACAGAAGTCATAAAGTTATAATTTTACAAAAACATTTTTTCTGAATATCCAGGATAAAGAATTTTATTTGAGACTAATATCCTTTTGCCTAATTCTCACTGAAAAAAGACATGTACTTTAACCCTTGTGCTATCTTAGATGACCCCACCCTTACATTGACGTGTTCTCCCTACCATGACAAAGGTGGATAAAGGTGGAAAGATTTCATGTAATCCATGGACACCAGTGAAGATCACAAATCATTGAAGAAAAAAGGTTCAGCGCACTGTCTAGTGGGTCTAGATGACCCAACTCCCAATGTTAAAGTGCCTAGGATAGCACAAGGGTTAATTTGAGTTCATTTCATCAAACCAGACTTTTAGACTGTTAGACCTTTCTGTAATCGTCCTCCGTGAGGCGATTACAGTCCTATCTGAAGCTTTTTCTCTGGCTGGGCCTCAGACATCCTTTCCTCTAGCAGAGGAGGGCTTCGGAGTGGAACATTTTGACCCCCCGTTTCTGCAGCACAGCTCTGCCTCTACCGTGGCCCATTCTTCCAACTCCCTACTGAGTCCATGACTCACTGCTGAAATTGAAATCAGGTATTAAACTTTATTTTGGCCTTAAACTCCGCTTTCTAAAAATATATGCACTTTTTTGCTCTCTTTTCTTGCTGTTGTGTGCCTCATGCTGAGCCTGTAGCCGGTGTGTATTTTCTGGATTTGTGTGCACACGACACCTGTGTTTTCATGTATCGGCTTTGCACAATCCTCTGGATAATGGTCATATCTAAAGAATAAAAATAGGTATGCACAAGCAGAAAAAATCACAGATTTGAAGAAATGAAGGCTAGAAGTTAGACCAAAACATAGTTACCATGACAATACATGTTTTAGCTCTTCATTATGACAAAGACCACCAATCACATAGTGTCTTACAAAATCATTTTGCCACCATTTTTGATTTGTATCTTTCTAAAAGAGTGTAGGAGTGAGAAATATGACACTGTAGTTTGGTGAAAGGTTTGGTTTTTCTCTTAGATTATGCCCATGTGAAGTTTTACTACAATTCAGACGAGGAGTGCACGCAGCTCTGGGTGCTATCAAAAAGATGTATAATTTTGTATGGTTAGAAGAAAAGGAGATGCATCTTCACTGTTTCCTCTGGAGGAATGACCAAAAACAGGAAACTGGTAAATACGCCATCACCAGAGTAAACATGGCTGATTGGCCAGCTGGGTGTATTGCATGTGGAATACTGTAAACCTTCAAATATTTGCCAACTTAGAAGAGGAATGACAAATTGTTGAATAGGACTGCTATGTTATGACATTTTGATGTTCAGCAACAATTTGGAGTGCCTGAATGAAAACATAAAGGGAGTTGAACAGGTTCTGAAAGCAGGAGGGTTGTTCCTGAAGCCATGGATCCAATCTGGCAAAAGTGGGAGGCAGACTGAAATTCCAGATCCTCTCCCTCCAGCAAATGAAAACAAAGTCCTCCTACTACTCAATCAGATGAAGATAGAGATAGACAGGGGACAAACTTTATGTGTTCATTGCAATCAATTTCTCATTAAACACAAAAGAGGTAAGAAGAAAACCTCCAGATACCTTAACTAGAAAGGAGTTACTGATCCAAGTTGCAAGACTGAATGATACAATTACAGTCACACCTACCAAACAAAAGAGGGTGATCCTTGTTAGGAAAGCCTTCCAAGAAGTTGAAGGTGGAGCTAAGCCCAAAGACACCTGGTACAACTCCCTTTCTGACCACCTGAGAGAAGAAGCAATGCAGCTTTGTAGGATTACATACTGTAGATCTCAGCTACATCGTGTTCGATGGGTCTACTGGTGCCCCACACCAGTAGACTGGGTTGGAAATCCTTGCAGAACAACATTTTCTGATGGAAGCAACAAAAGCTATGGTGGTGTAGTGTAGTGGAACCAATCAAAGGTGTTCAAGCCAGACTGGTTAAGTCAAAGGAAAAGCTTAATCCACGTAACCCTTGTGCTATCCTATGCATTTTAACATTGGGAGTTGGGTCATCTAGACCCCACAAGACAGTCCGCTTAACCTTTTTTCTTCAATGATTTGTGATCTTCACTGGTGTCCATGGATTATATGAAATCCTCTTCACCTTTATCCACCTTTGTCATGGTAGGGAGAACACGTCAATGTAAGGGTGGGGTCATAGGATAGCACAAGGGTTAATCAAAAAGGAGATCCAGTCAAAGCTGAAATGTATTGAGGTGTCTTTGCAGCTCGAGTCAGCCAGTACATCGAAAAACAAAGCTGCATGAAAGTGGACTGCTGGTATCACCTAGTGGACAGTCAAACTGTTCTTGTAGCCATTCAGAGAGACAGTTATGGGTAAAAAACCTTTTTTGCCAACAGGATTTGTGAAATCCAAAAGACTGGACCTATAGAAGATCAGTGGTGGATCTCAATGTTACACACTGTATAACAAAAGGTACTGGACCTGAAGACCTTTGTGAGGACTCTGGGTGGCAGAGGGGACCACAACTTTGAGGAAGCTTATGATGGCCAAATGGCCAATAAATTCGGCCAAAGATATTGCTGCCAGTTGCAATGAGGGAGTTAACAAACTCCAACGAAAAGTTTACTCTTCTGACATCACAAGAGCAGAAAAGCAAAAATCTAGACAAACACCTTTGACAATATGGTTCAAGGGTGTCTTGAAAAGTGTTATGGTGCCTGTCAGTCTCCTCCCCCTCCCCCTCCTGCTCTGCTCCTGACTCCACCAGCTGGGACCAATTCACCTCATCACCTGCTCTGCTCTTAAGGAGATCCAGACCCATTAGCCAACGCCAGTTCGTTACCCTCTATGGTGACTCTACCTGGTCTCAAGTCTAGTTCATGTTTCCTTGTTCAAGTCTGGCCTTGTGCTTAACCTGCCTCTCTCTGTCTCAGGATTCCAGCCTCCAAGAGTCCCCAGTGTGAATGTCAGCTCGAGTTCTCCAGCAGTCCGGTGGAACCCTCAAGCTTTGCCAAGCCGCGCTTTTACCTCCAGCCACGCCACAAGCCGCTTTCCTCTCCAGCTGCTCACCCAGTCACACCAACTTTCCTGGAAGGAAAATAAAACCCATTTCTTACCTTTCACCTATCTTTGTCCTCTCTCTGGGTTTCAGCATCTGGGTCTGTCAATCCTTCAAGTCATGACAGAACGAACTGGCCATACTCCTGACCCAGCTGACCCAGAAGGACTCCGCCATGCAGTCAATCAACAAAGAACCTTTCTGGAACTCCACTCCACCGCCATTACTCGGATGACTAAGATTCAAGAAGACCTACTGTCACGGATCAATGGTATGACGCAAACATTAATCAATTTACCCGGACAAATGTTTCATTCCGTCACCACAGCAACACTTCCTACTTCCGGCCAAACTTCCGCTCCTGTTCCGACCCCGGAAAATTTCCGCCTGCAACCTGAGCCATTCTACGGTGAAGTAGAAGCATGCGGCGGATTTCTCCTCCAGTGTCAACTTCTGTTTCAACAAGCTCCCAGGTACTACTATTCTGATTCCAGCAAAATCACACTTATCGTCAACTCCCTGAGAAATAAAGCCCTGCAGTGGGCCCAAGCTTTTCTGGCAGTCAATCCCATTACTCACCTTCCTTTTGAACGTTTCATTAATGAGTTTTGTCTGGTGTTCGATCAGCCAAAAAAGCAGGAAGAAGCCACCACAAAACTCCTCGCTCTCAGACAGCAGAACCGCCCAGTCAGCGATCACATCATCGACTTCAGAATTCTGGCGGTGGAAGCCGGCTGGTCTGATCCAGCGCTCCGCGGTGTCTTCTATCAATCCCTCAACGAAACCATAAAAGATCACTTATGCACGCAGCCTGAAGCTAATAACTTTGAGGAACTTGTCTCCGCAGCCCTGCGCTCCGACGCCCGGCTTCGGGAGCGTCAGCATGAAAAGCCCCCTCAGAGACGTAAGACTCCTAAGCCCATACTACCGACTGCTGATGCTCCTTTCTCCCCCTCCTGTCCTGCAGAAAGACCTCACAGCTCTCATGAGGAGCCCATGCAGATCGGCATCTCACGAATCTCCGCCGATGAACGTAAAAGGCGCCGGGAGGAGGGTGCATGTTTTTACTGCGGCCACCAGGGGCATCAGGTACACCAATGCGAGCTGCGCTTAAACTCAAGAACCCCCCCGCTAGAAGGCAGGCCGCGGGTGGGTACTCCTGCTAAGAACTTTCTCTTTCTACCTGTCAAGTTATGTAATAATGCTAGTATTATTGACCTACAAGCCCTTATTGATTCAGGTGCCGAACAAAGCCTCGTAGACCATAGCATCGTTTCCCGTTTCTCGCTCCCTGATGAAAAGCTCAAGAGGCTGTTCTGGAGGCTTAGGTGGACAACACCTCTCCCTCATAACTCATCGTACTAAGCCCCTATTACTTATCACCTCTGGTAACCACAGGGAAGAGGTTCAATTCTTTGTTACTCACACCCCTCAAAATCCTGTAGTTTTAGGTTTCTCGTGGCTTAGAAAACACAACCCCCAGTTCGACTGGACCAATCATTGTATTATCAACTGGAGTGAGTTTTGCCTTGCCAATTGCCTTCGCTCAGCGGTCCCTACCATTAACAACTCCCCTAGCGGTCAGTCGGAAGACATTGACCTCAGTAACGTTCCCAAGTGTTATCACAACCTCAGCTTTGTGTTCAGTAAATCCAAAGCCAGTTCTCTTCCTCCCCATAGACCCTACGACTGCTCCATCCAGTTACTAGATGGTGCAACTTTGCCCAAAGGGAGGTTATTCAACCTATCTGGTCCAGAGAAAGTTGCCATGGAGAAATATATCCAAGAGGCGCTTTCTTCTGGGCACATCCGTCCCTCCTCATCTCCCGCTGGGGCTGGGTTTTTTTTTTGTGGAGAAGAAAGACAAGTCCCTGAGACCATGCATCGATTATCGGGAGTTAAATCAAATCACTATAAAAGATAAATATTCTTTACCCCTCCTCAGCTCCGTTTTTGACTCCATCCAAGGTGCTCGTATCTTTTCTAAACTCGACCTCCGTAACGCTTACCATCTTGTACGTATAAAGGAGGGGGACGAGTGGAAAACCGCTTTCAAAACCCCATTAGGACACTATGAGTACCTCGTCATGCCCTTTGGGTTAACCAACGCTCCGGCCGTGTTTCAACGCCTAGTTAATGATGTCCTCAGGGACTTCCTTAATCTTTTCGTCTTCGTCTACCTCGACGACATCCTCATTTACTCAAAAGACATCTCCCAGCATGAGCGTCACGTTAGATCTGTTTTGCAACGTTTGGCTGAGAACCCAAACTGTTCTGGACTTGTTTTTCCATTTTCTGTTCCTCCAGGTCCCCTCCTCCTTGGGGTTTTTGGGCATCTGGGATCTGCCCTTTTCGGGAGGGGTACTGTAAGGATTCAGTGGTTTGGTTTTCTTTGTCATGTTTTTGGTTTCCTTGTCAGTCACACTTTCAGGTTCATGATCCACAGCTGTCTTCAGTTCAGTTAATTGCCCTCAGCCTATTTAAGTGTCTTGGTTTCTGTTCATCCTTGTCAGGTCATCTGCTCTGTTTTGTCACAGTTTTGTTTCCCCTCATAGTTTTGTCATGTTTCAGTTTGCTAATTAAATGTTTTAGTTCCTGTCACCAAGCTTGGTCTCCTGCATTTGGGTCCTCCACCACCAGTTCGTGACAAAAAGGCGTTTTGTGAATCCAAAGTGGATGCTGTTTATGCTCGCAAAGCTTCAGCTGGAGCAGCAATCAAACAGCTCATGTGACAAAAATCAGCCTTTTAATGTGATTAGTCAGAGTTATTGCTTGGCTTTGGAAAGCTGTTGAAACGTGGAAACAAAAACTGAAGAATACAAACAAGAGACAAATCATTTATCATTTATTAGAAACGTATTTCCCGCCCACCTTCTTCAGCGCTCTCGCCCGTGAAACACTCATCAAGGTATTTAAGCAACCTGAAAACAACTTTTTGTCCTCTCTCTCTCTCTGTTGGCTCCCATCACTCTCCGCTTCACTTTGGGCTCCAGAGTGGCTTCATAAAAAAAGGTTCCGTTTGGCAGCCGAGGATGGAAAATAAATTAGGACCACAATTTCAAACAGAGCCTCACCAAGGCAACTCTTACTCATGCCAAAGGTCTGCCTCATCAACAGCCTGTGAGCTGAGTTTTAATAAGCCTCAGCCTCATCTCCAGTCTTTTAGGGGCAATAAATTTGATTAGGCTAAGTTTGTGATGTTTTTCAAATTTCTCCAACATTTTGTGATCTTCCTTTGCATTGTTTCTCTGTAAAGTTCAAAACTGAAGTCAAAGAACAGCAAATTAAAACAAACAAAAAAAAAAAAAGACTTCATGTTTCCCACACTGTATTCAGAGAAGAGCTTCACTAAGAGAAATCCGGCTCAGAAATGTCAGCATTTACTCCCGTCACCCGCCTTCCCATTCCCCTGTTTACCTGGGAGACCATACCTTGATATTATTGATCTACAGTGCATAAAAGGTCACCGGATTGAAGATGACAGCAGTCGTTGTAACCATGGAGACTCCCTCCCTACCCTTTCTCTATGACTGAACACATTATCAGTTAGTAAAACTTTGATGGTGGCAGCTCAGTTGTTCTACAGCTGAATGGGAAATTACCCAGAATTTCAACAGGCTTGCATGACCGCAAATGAAATAAGAGTCTCTTAAAGACTCACTTTGATCATCTTTTCATCTATTCTAAATGCATCCCCTGTGTTCTTTTTTAATTATGATTGTGCCATTTTAAGCCAAAATAAAAAACTTTGAAAATTGTCATTTTCTGGGTGGGACCATTGGCGCAGAACAACCCCACACTCTTCCTCTTCCTATCATCCATAACTGTTTACACGCTCTCCAAATAGCTTGCAGCCTCTCAAACTCCCAACCTAAGTGTGCTATCTTAGATGACCCCACCCTTACATTGACGTGTTCTCCCTACCATGACAAAGGTGGAAAGACTTCATGTAAGCCATAGACACCAGTGAAGATCACAAATAAATGAAGAAAAAAGGTTCAGCGCTCTGTCTAGTGGGTCTAGATGACCCAACTCCCAATGGTAAAGTGCCTAGGATAGCACAAGGGTTAGCGGTGCTACAAAAATGGCGAGCAATTTTGGCGCTATCCAGCCATACAGCTTTGAGCCACGTTGGCGCAGACGAGAAAAACAAAGACGGACATGGATCTTTTCGTCTGCAATGGATGTATCACAATGAATCTTAATTTTCTTTGTATATATCCTTGTTCATGAGACAAATGCCTCAAGAGCATTAAAAACACAATTTTCATCAGACTGGGTCTTTAAGGATGAATTAAATTAAGAATCAGTAAAAGGAGAGAGAGTGTGCTCATGTATGCATCACCTTCCTCACCCTTCCTCTGTGGTTTTATTGCTGGAAAACGAAAAAGTTTGAAGTCTTTTACACAAGCACTTTGGCTGCAAGGAGTTTTTTCTTTTGTGCTTTTTACAATCCCCGATTGCCTGGAAGTGAGGCGCTGGGGTAAAAAAAACGTGTGCCTTCTATCACAATCTAATTGTGAAATTCTGGGAGTATTATAGTAAAAGATTGGCAGCAATTAAATGAGAGGGTTCACACATCATACATACAACTCTATTTTTTGAGATTATGACAAATATATCCTCAAAAATATTGTT
>CM074507.1:8444944-8464558 GCA_037389245.1 Oryzias sinensis
GACCCCTGCTTTTGCTTTTCTCATTCTAGAGCTGTTTTCACCTTAACGTGTGCATTCTTAAACAGGCTGTCCTCTCGTGTTTTGGCCCCTGCAGGTCCACAGACATTACTGGCCAGTGACGTGTAAGAGCTGCAGGCGGACCTTCACCGGATCCGGAGTTTCACCGGGCCTCAGGCGCTTTGGGATCTGCGAAAGCTGCAACTGTGTGACCACAACTCACGAGGACTCTGCTCCAGTTCACCCCTCCAGCCAGCAGGAGAACATGGAGCGTGCAGACAGCGGCACAGATTGGTCCAGTTTTATGGACGATGTAGATGAGGTGGAGGTTGGCAGGGTGGAGGACCTGGTGGAGAAGCAGATGCTGGATCGACAGTTGGCAGTGTGCTCAGATGTGGGCCATACCCTGTGACGTAATGGTCTAATCTGTCCCTGATTAGGAATGATGTCAGACACTGACTCACAAACATCTATTCCCTTCGTTGTTCAAGTCCCACTCCGACCATCTTGTGATCTATTGTAGACGCGTTCCCAGTGATTCTTTTAAGTAGGATTCTGCTGTTTTTAGCTAAAATTGAAACACCTGTCCTTTTCTAGGACATAGTTTCTGCAGAGCGGCAGGAGTTCATTAGAAATTCACCTATTGAGTTTTGGGAGGGAGGGTTGGATGGAAGCCTCCACTATATCCCATCATCCCTTTGTTTACACTCTCCCACTAGCTTACAGCCCCTCACAACCTCATCCTAACATAAATGGTGATCAATATCAGATCTATCCAGCCGTTCAGTTCTGATCCAGATTCCAGCTCAGACCAGGAAAACAAAGACGCGTTCTTGGATCTGTTTGTCTGACAGTGGATGATCAGAATGGAGCAGAGCAGGAAGACTTTGGCCCACCCATCACAGTTTCTACGTCACAACTGAGAGATTTTTCAACAGCATTTTTTCATCTGCTCCTGATTTATCCTGATTTGAATAAAAAATACATAGAAATTCAGTTTTAATCTTAATTTTTCTTTATGGATGTCCATTATGATACTAGAACACGTTATAAAAACGTGGAATTTAAAAGGCTCTGTGTACAGACGCGTCTGTGAATCATGGTAGAATAAATGCTGTTGGGTAAAATGCAGCCACATGAATAAAAGTCTGTTCCTGAGAGTCATCAGTTCATCCTGAAATCCAGTTATGTCTAATCTTTGAAATTCTACAGGTTGAAAGAAAGTGTCCTGGGGGGCCAGCTAGTGGCTAAGTCACTCTTAAAAAGTGTCGGCTCGCTGCTTTTGTTGATCCACATCTGTGGAAACCTGTTTTCATCTCTGTCAGAAAATAAAGAGGCTTTTGATGGCTCAGTAACTCCATTCTTGTTACCGTAAGCGGTTTAGAGTTTTCCTTCTTACTTCCAGAAGATCTTGTTCAACTCTTATTTTGTATCTTCTTTTTGAAAAATTGATTGCAGTCATTACATACACCAGGTCACCAACTCCAAGAGCTTTATGTTCCTCCATCTTCATTTGATAGGGTAGTTTGAGGACTTTGGGTTCATTTGCTGGAGGGAGAGCAACTGAAGTTCCACTGTGCCTCCCACTTTTGGCCAGATCAGATCCATGTCTTGAGGAAAAACCCTCTTTCACGATCTGTTCCACTCCCTTTATGTTTTCATCCAGGCTCTCCAAGCTGTAGCTGGACGTCATCAACATAGCTGTCTTCTTCAACAATTCGTCGTCCCTCTTCTAGGTTGGTGAACATTTAAAGGTTTGCAGTTTTTCTAAATCTTCTTGCTGCTCATCAAGTTCCACTGTCTTTGTCACTAGTTTCCAACTCTGCATGTAGACCAACTCTGTAATCATTATTCACTTCACTAACATTTCTTCCCCCCTTGGTGAGTCTTTTGAACTCTTTTAGGTGATTTTCTCCTATACTTCAATTTTATTTCTAAAGCCCAAATTCACAACAACAGTCGTCTCAGTGGGCTTCATACCTGTAATTGTAAAGTAAACATACAATCAAAAAGGATCATAAATGCATAGAATTCAATAGGATAATACTAAACTCACTAAACTAAACTGGGCATCCCTGCCCATAGACCCTCCTCTGTAAGGAAAAACTCCTAAAAAAAAAAAAAACGGAATCCAGAAAAAATGGAGCAACCTCAGGGGTGTCCACATGAAGGAGGGATCCTCCCCCAGGACGGACAGGGCTTTCTGCTGAAGTAGTTGGCTTGTTTAGTGAAAGCATTTTTTTGCTGTGGTTCTCTCTCACTTCAGTTGTTTTAAGATTCTTCCAAGACCTTCTTCAGCCATCTCTACAGATTATGATGTATTCTTGTGAACTTGCGTATTTCCCACATCAAGAGATTATTTCTCTGACTTTATCAGCTTTAGTTTCACCGTCACACGTCGGTTTTCAACCGTCAAGTCCTTAGGTCTCCGACTCGATTGACCGTGTTTTCCAAAGGACCTGGAATCAACTCAATCACTCAACTACTTTTCTTTGCTTTTCTGTTGTTTTTGGCAGGTAATTTTCTGATAGATGATATAAATCATACATAAATCAGTATTTCAATTGAACATTTCAATAAACTTAACCTGTCAAACACATCAAAATGCTCTTAAATTTAACTAAACCAATAATCAGCACTAAACATAAAGGTTTTCTTAATTCATTATTAGTCCATACTGGTTGTGTCTTTGGTTTGGTTTCTGGAGCTGGAGAAGAATCAGACCAAACAAAGATGCAGGTGTGAGCAGTAAAAATACTGACAGTGCAGCGTGTCAAACAAAAAGAATCATTGTGTTATGTTCAGTAGTTAATTAGTTCCATCTGTGTGCAGCAAAGCAGATAAAAATAGTTTGAAACGTTTCTGATGAGGTTCTAAATGCTCACCAATAGCTAAAAAACAACCCTCACAAGTTCAACGTATGCAACAAAAATAGCTGCTACAAAATAGCTTTTGATTTCAGTAAAAAAGACCCCCTAATCAGTGATGTGGTCACAAACTGGCCCCAATGTAATCAGACAGTTGGCGAAATGAAGTGATTAAAAATAACGTTTTTTATGATGAAGGAAGGACGGAAACAGTGAAGCACATGCGTCAGCTGCAGCTCAGTTAGTGTGTGCGGCAAGACACACTTCTGTTTGGTTTAAAAATAAAATTTAAATATAAAATTTACTAACATATTCTAAGATTTATTTCAATTAATTTTCATTAGTTTCATGTTGTTGTTTTGGGCCGCTGGTGGTGTGGGGACCTTTGTTGCTGCTTCTGCCATCTGCAGTTGGAACCACCGAGTCACCTGATGCAAGGAAGCAGTCCAGTCAGCAGAGGTTGTATTCAGCAGACAGCTTATTGGACTGAACCATCTCCTGGGGAGAAGAAACTCTTTTTGTGTTAAATATTGCTTCACTTTAGCTTCTATTTGATGCTCATTAGTTCCATTATTTTGTATGTTAACGCAGGCTGCAGGGGTTAGTGTCGGAGCTGGCATCACAGGGAATTATGGGAATCGATCCCCTTTGCCCGCTTTGGTCAAAATAGGGTTGAGCACGGGTGTTTCTTTTTGCCTACGGGTCCTTTCATCAGTTATTTCTTCCTGTTGTGTTTACTTCTTTTTGGCACCATGAGTGTGGGAAGGAGAGGGGATGATGACACCTGTGCGATGTATACAATGTGTACAATGTTCAGCGTGTCAAAATAAAAATGCAGATTACATCTTATCATGTGTCTATCCCTCTATTGCAGCGTTGCTGCAGTGTGTGTCCGCCACATATAACATACCGGTCCGTGAGAATCTTGCCAGACATCAAACCGGTTTGTGGCGCAATAAAGGTTGGGGACCGCTGATTTACAGTATTAAGTTTGTCCTTTGCATCCTCTAAATTTTTATCTTGCTGTGCAGTTCCTTAGTTTCCACAGACAGACCCCTCTTCATTTGCTGCAGTTGATCTGTGTTGGTTTTAATGTAAAGACACTGAGCTTCCACTATCTCTTTTTACAGAAGAAGACCGGTCAGCTGCTTTTTTTCTTCTTTAAGTGCATCTGTTTGCTCTTTAAAGGGAATCAAGTTCATCCAGCTGATAGTTGTGCTTCATAACCAGCTCTCATCTTCCTGGAGACCCGCAGCGTGTTTCTGCAGGGATGAGGTCACTGCATGCAGGTATTTTACTTCTTCCATTACAGTCTCATTCTGGTCCTTCACAGCATTGAGTTTGTCCTTGGCATCCTCCAAATGTTTGATCTTGATGTGGAGTTCTTCATTTTCCATGAACAGATCCCTCTTAGTTTGCTCCAATTTTTCTTTTTACCTTTAAAAACATCTTTTTACACTTGGTGTTTTGCTTTTAGGATTATTTCACACCATGAAAAGTGATCCTCCAAGTCTGATCAAGGATCAAGGCATTCTCATAACAGCAACATGCAGCAGTTCTTCAGTTAACCACGAGCAGGGGTCACCATTGCAGTACCCGAGGACCACTTAAAGCAGGGGTGCTCTTTAGGTCGATTGCGATCAACCGGTCGATCTTCAAGGACATGAGGGTAGATCACAGGCCAGCAAAGATAAATACCCCAAAAAATAAAAAGATATTTCGAAAAAATCGTTCAGCAAATCAAAATCCTCACCAAGAAGTACGGGACTTGATTGACATGCAGAACGGCCAATCAAACATCCATACGTCACTGCACATGCGTGTTAAAATTCACTGAGCGCAAATTCTGTCTGTCTTCAGAATGTCGCTACTTGCACCGCGGCACATCAAGTCCCCAGCAGAAGACCACTCCAGTCCACGGGAGTATGTATTGAGGCCCGCAGACACAGAACACGCCTCCGCAGTTCCCGCCCAATGGATCCCAGTTCACCAAGGTAGCAGTGTTTTCCTGTGGCACGCGATTCTGGAGCGCCGCTCACGGAGCCAGCCGCGCTTTAGAAATGCCATGCTGCCCCCATTGCATGGTTTATAGCAGAGCATGAAATGTAAGGAGCCCGTGTCCTGACATTAAACAATTAAAATATATCTCGTTCCCACAGATTAATATCTTCATCGCACGGAATAATATCTCTTTCCCTAAAATTCTATTTTGCTCCCTCGAAATGATTAATTCGCAGGGATGATTAACTCTAAACAAACTCCGTGTCTTCAATGCAATGTAATGAGACACAAACAGACAGAAATGTGAAGATATCTGCTGTAAATCTATGACGTGAATAACAAGATAAATGATCGGCTAGTTAGCATGTAGCCTGCTAGCCTTCGAATGTAAAGTGACTGCTAAAGCGTATGTTAATAAAAGACAAGTCCTGAATATTATTATTCCTATTCGACCCTAAACTACAGTATCAGCTGTCTGTCTGTCTACCAGCCAGCCAGATGCCCGAATGGCGGCATGACAAGCAAAAAAGCTCCGCAGTGGAGCTATATCTGGTGAATCGTATGGCAAAGCAGCAAGCCTAGGTATCATAAATCTTATATTTTTCTTATATTCATTGAGACAATAATAAATTGGTAATTCTTGTTTTTCTTTTTCTTTTCTTGAACGAATGTGGGTCACAACGATACGGAAGTTACCGCTGATAGCGGCTTTTGCGGAAGGACAGAGACCTTAACGTTGTTTATGAATGACTTACGACGTGAATAATTATTGCGTTCGCAAGGATCATTTCGAGGGAACGAGTTTTTATTTCGTGCGAACAAGATATTAACTTTTTGGAACAAGATATTAATCTGTGGGAACAAGATATTAAGCAGTGGGAACGAGATATATTTTAATTTTTTAATGTCAGGACACGGGCTCCGTAGAAATTTGATAGTCACTGCTATTTATAAAAAAATACAGACCAAAAGTTTCGTCGCACCTTCTCATTCAAAGAGTTTTCTTTATTTTCATGACTATGAAAATTGTAACACTGTAGGCATCAAAACTGTAAATTAACACATGTGGAATTATTTACATAACACAACAGTGTGAAACAACTGAAAATATGTCATATTGTAAGTTCTTCATATTAGCCACCTTTTGCTTTGATTACTGCTTTGCACACTCTTGGCATTCTCTTGATGAGCTTTAAGAGGTAGTCCAGCTCACCCTAAACCATCTGGATTGGGTTCAGGTCCGGTGACTGTGGAGGCCAGGTCATCTGGCGCAGCCCCCATCACTCTACTTCTTGGTCAAATAGCCCTTACACAGCCTGGAGGTGTGTTTGGGGTCAATGTCCTGTTGAAAAATAAATGATGGTCCAACTAAACGCAAACCGGATGGAACAGCATGCTCAAGCCCAGATTTCCACTGGTCTAATGTCCATTCCTTGTGTTCTTTAGCCCAAACAAGTCTCTTCTGCTTGCTGTCTTTCTGCACACATGTTCCTGTATATTATTCCAGCCACTTGATTGTGGCGCTCCATGTATGCTTTACCTGCCAGCATCTTACACCCTGCAGTTATGTGCTGGATTGTTTCAGGCGCCTCTTTGCACAGCCTACACCTTGGGTCTTGTCTGGTGTGGTAGATCTGAGCCTCTATCGCTCTGGTGCTCAGGGCTTGTTCCTGTCTTGTTCCTGTCTTGATGATTATCTGTATATATATATATATCTGTATATAAAGGTAGATCTTAAAGATCTACCTTTATATAGTAGTTATAAGTAGTTCACATGCCAAAAAAGTGTGGACAACCCTGTTGTAGTTTGTCTGAAGCGTCCACCTTTGTTTTTTTCAGAGTGACTGATTATAAATTTTAAATTCTTCCTTGGTCCAATTTGAGCCTGCTATGTTAAGGAGAAAGAATGCCAATATAAGATATGTAACATAATCAGCAGTTGGCAAATCTATTTTATTGTATGTTTGTGAAAGAGTCTGTGTTGACCAGCCACAAACCTCACTGGACTGAGAGGTCTGAGGTCTTTCCAAGGCCTGTTTGAAAGGAGGTTCAACCAACTCTGAGGTTGAACTTGAACTCTAGTTAGTCATCGGAGATTAACAACTCTGGAGTTTTTCCTGTTTCGAAGAAGCTGATCGAGTTAGATCAATCAACTCTGATGGACTGATTCGGGAGGTGGCGTCTTGCAGCGTCTATAGAAAGCCACCATTATCAGTGGGCGCCCAGATATCACGGTCACCATAGCAACCGTGAAAAAAAATAGGTCTCGTATTTTTCACCAGCTGAACTGACGTGTGGTGCTGCAGAGTTACAGTGAATATGAGCACATATTTATTCCAGCAGAAAAGCAACTTACCGCTGCCATCTGCAAAACAGAGACGGATGGCGTTGTTTCTTATAGCTGCTCAAGTTAATGCGTGGTTGCATTTAAATCATTGTTATAAAATATTGAACATAATAACTTTTTAAATAGCGTAAGGAGTGAAATAAAAATGGCTATATTTAGGTGTACTTTTGAAGTGTGTGTTATTCTGGTGTAAATGCATGAAATGCTGCATAGTGTAGAACAAAATCGAGGAAAATGCATTTAAGTAGGTAATGTTTAGAGGACTTTTTGTTAACCTTCCCTCTTGTAAGCGTTGGTCAGTTTAATATTAATACATGCAATTGTGTTTTTAAGTGTTTTTATTTCTACTGTTGAACCTTTACTCTTGAACTTCTCCCTTTTCTTTCTCTCGTCTTTCCGACCGTGGTCGCAGAAGCGCAGGGAATTTCGCCGAGGGCGAAGGAATTCTCGCCGGGGTTCTTGAAACTCAACACCAAGCCGGATTAGAATGACTCCAAAAACAGTTATTCTGGGAATATTTACCCTCTTAATTTAACTAATTCTCCGTCCTCGAACACACAATATATTCCACGTACACACCTCCGCTCCGTGCTTCCCCCCCATCTGCACCTGCCTCGCCCCTCCCCTTGTCTCTAAGTGGATCACCACCGCTCCAGCACACACACACTGCAACACTACCCTTGTATTGATCAAGTGGTATAAGATGCTATATAGAGTTAAGAAAGTAAGCAGTGCTAGAAAATTGTGTTTCCAAAAAGTAATTGTTACATTAATCTAATTGAATGTCCTGATTTTCATTTTTTCATGTAGATGCAATCCTGCAGGAATTAAAGTATGGCAGCAGCTAAGTGAAAAAATTCAGGTCTTCTCCAAAATCTCGTCTTGAGGTAGAAAGCATAATTCTCTATGAATAAATGCAGCCTCCTCGTCTATTGGGTCACTCAAAAAGGAGCTACGCCATTCTTGTCACTTGTCTCTGTGTGGCGAATGTAGGCTTAATGAAGGTTAAAGCGGAAATACTGGCTTAGTCTTTAAAAGGGAGAGGCCGGCAGAAACCTTGAGTTTAGAATAAAACCTGCTCCCGACCAGGTTAGGTTCACAGCATAAAGTAACCATGGATACTGACTCGAGTAAAATTACCTCTCCTCTTTCCAGAAACAGGTTTGACTTACTCTGCTGTGGTTTTAACAAACCTCCCATTCTGAAACAGAAAACCCAGGGACTTGATTTCAGGGTTAATGCACTCAGAGTTTACATAACTTTCCTTTCTAAGTGAGCCCCAGGTATCTGTTCTAGCCACTCCTCCAGCTTGGGGTTACTGCCCCGAGTGCTCCCAGTACCTGGCACCACTATGCCTTCACTTTCAGAGCTTTCCAGTTCTTCTCTGGTCCCTGGTATTTCTCAGTTTCTCATGCTCGTTCGCTGATGTTACCATTGCTTGGCACTGCCACATCCACCACAACGGCTCCTCTGTTCTTTATCCACCACTACAATGTCTGGTTTGGTTCGCCATTACCATCTATCAGTCTGGATCTGGAAGTCCCACAGGATCTTTGCCCTCTCATTCCTCCCTGCAGCCGGGGGTGTTTCCCATTTGACCTTGGGGTTTCAGTCCATATTCTGCATGTTCCTGTATATTATTCCAGCCCACTTGATTGTGGCGCTCATGTGTCTTTTCCCCTGCCAGCATCTTACACCCTGCAGTTATGTGCTGGATTGTTTCAGCCACCTCTTTACACAGCCTACACCTTGGGTCTTGTCTGGTGTGGTAGATCTGAGCCTCTATCGCTCTGGTGCTCAAGGCTTGTTCCTGTCTTGTTGATTATCTGGCTGAGGGGGTTCAAGCCTGTACCCAGAACAACAGTGGGTGTGTGTGTGTGTGTGTGTGTGTGTGTGTGTGTGTGTGTGTGTGTGTGTGTGTATATATATATATATATATATATATATATAAATATATATATAATATTTTGAGATGACAATGTCTTAAAGATCTACCTATATATAGCAGTTATAAGTAGTTTACATGCCAAAAAAGTGTGGACACCCCTGTTGTAGTTTGTCTGAAGCGTCCACCTTTGTTTTTTTCAGAGTGACTGATTATAAATTTTAAATTCTTCCTTGGTCCAATTTGAGCCTGCTATGTTAAGGAGAAAGAATGCCAATATAAGATATGTAACACTCTAATCAGTGGTTGCTTAAATCTATTTGGTTTGTATGTTTGTGAAAGAGTCTGTGTTGACCAGCCACAAACCTCACTGCATGCTACTCCTCTGAACTGCAATGCGAAAGCAACACTGAAGACGAAGATGAAGAGGAAAGACGAAGACATGCACTTCTGTAGATCTACACCCATCCCAATATTCAGAGAAAAGGGAAAAGGTTGACACTGAATTCCAAGTAGGTCAAGATTTTTGCTGAGGTTCTGCAAAGGTTTGGTAAGCATTGAAACTTATTGTGATAAAAGGGTTACATCTGTGCCTTCCTAATGCACAGTTCACCTTTTTTATGGTCTCACTGTTTCTGTAATTTTGAAGTGCAATTTGGTTTTACAGCCCAGTGTGTTCTACATCCTGAATGGCTGTTGACCATGTCACTCCACCTCCCCCCTACTGTGTCTTTGATCAGTAGCAGATTCTTGGTTTCATTCTATAATACTGGAATTCCTTTTCTGAGGAGTTTTGAACTTTGAGAAATGAGAAAATGTTCATGTCCGCTGAGAAAAGTGGGTTTTACAGCTTATCCATTTTAGCTGTAAACAAATGTAGCTGACTACTTAGCAGGTTTTCCCTGTCGTGGTTTCATTTCTTAAAGCGCGACTCCAGTGATTCATGAGGAATCGCTGTGATTACTCATCACACTAACGGTAAGCATCTTTCTTGTTATCTGGACCAAATTTCTTTCCATCTGCACAGCTTTTACCAGACACGAAGAAAACTCTGTCATTTTTGTTTTATACAGCCCCCCATCTCTTTCAAGCTATTTACGGGTGATGCCACACCCGTACTGGCACATAACCTCTTGTGATTGGTTAACTTTTTGGCCACCACAAGTTGGCAAACTTCTTTTTACTTATGTCCTCTCTGTGCGTTGGAACACAGACTGGTGGTGGGAGATTTGTCAACATACAGAAAAGACTTCAGACCAGAGATGGGCAATGCCGGGCCTCGAGGGCCGGCGTGTCTGCATGTTTTTCCAGATAGCTAAGCCCTACTCATGAACATACCTGATTCAGATGTGTCCAGGAAATTAGAACATGACAGAGCAGGGTATGTTGGAAAACAGGAATGTGGCCCCAGAGGCCTGGAGTTGCTTATCCCTGCTTTAGACTTTGACTCTGTGTCAGTTCTCCATGGTGAACTTAAGAGCATTTATACCAACAACAGTTGCCTCAAAAGCCATTAAAGGAAGATTTGTTTATTTTGCAAATGAAGTTTCAGAAAACTGTCGTCCCACAGTTCCTCCCGGAAAAACCGGAAACTGCTTTTGTCAGTTTTGTGACGCTGGGCGGAGCCGGCAGGGTGACCACACGCTTTAAATAGCAGCGGCGCCTTTAACAAACAAACAAACAAACAAACAAACAAACAAACAAATGAATCTCTTAAATTCTCTAGAGTTTCTGTAAGAGTTTTCAATCCCACAGAGGAATCTCCTACCTAGCTATGGGGTCAGGGAAGCCTGCATCTGCAAAGGTGTAGAACTGGCAGAAAGGAGAGGCGGTGCACTTCGTCTGACACTGCTGGACATCGTCCATCGGCTCAAAGCCAATGTCAGAACCAAAAAAATCAATCCCTTCATAACGCGTCGTCAACCAGTCTGTCAGACAGAAAGTGGTAAGTTTAGCTAAAAACACTGAAGACATATGTGAACAGTTTTTCTTTGTTCTAAAGTCAGGAAGAACAAAATCCTTTGATGTTTGTTCAAAACGAACACATTAGGACAGGAAAAATGCATTTTTTACCAAAGGGTTGCTGTCTGTTTCCTACCGTCGGCAAGCTGACAGAATCGTGCCGGCAGCCCTGAAGTCGTTCCCTCTTTAGCTACAGCCACCAAGCTCTGTTGGTTGTTCTTCAAATTGCAGTTAAACCCAGTACTGAAACAAACAGGAAACACTATGAAGGAAAAGGCAGATTTTATGAAAACATTCAAAATTAATCATAAAAGTCAGAAAATATTATTGTGAAATGGAATGAAGGTGTGACACTGAGGCGGATGCTGTCTGTACCTTTGGAAGGAGAAGTACGTGCACTGAGGGTGAGCCGAGCACATCACCTGACAGTGCTCCACTGAAGCTGCTTTAACTAACTCCAGGTCATTTCCTGGGATGTCCATGTTCACAAAAAATGTTTTCTGACAGCCTGTGAAGAACAGTTTAAAAAATCAGGTAAGCCATTCGCATAAGGGTCCTGGATTCAAACATGCTCTGTGTTTCAGTGTTACCTTTTTTAAAATCTTGATTTAAAAACAAGTTTTGTGAAAATCCAGATGTGACGCCAGTCTTTCTCTCTATATTTGGAATCCTGGGTATATTCCAGCTGTATTTTAGGTGGCATCGAAACCTGGAAGGGAAGCATAAATGACAGTGGAGCTTCATAGTGGTTCAAATAAGAAACTTCTTAACTGGTGAATATCTCAATACATGGATGATGGTTCTCATTCATCCAGGCAATGTTGCCTTGAAGTTGAGTGATGGCACAGAGACTCAAGATCTTCTCCTGAACCTTTTTTTGCACTCATCCACTTGCTTCATCAGTCTGAAGCCATGTTCACACTGAATGTGGTTCGCACATCAGGTGTGGTGGTCTGGCAGCAGCATGTTTCAGACATTTATTCAGGTCACAGCACGGCACATGACACATCAGGTGCGTCACACCACTGCACATAATATTTCCTGAGTTGTAAAATCTAAACTGGTAAATAATTTGCCTTGCGTCAACCAATCAGGGACTTAGCTTTGGCCCGGGACGTGTTCATGATACAAGTGGTGGTGTTCAACATGAATCTGAGATGATAATAAAAAGATCTTCTAATTTTATTCTTGTCTTTTCCGCTCTCGGACTAATGCGGGACAGCAAGTCATCAAACTGGGTCACAGAGACAGAAGTACCACTGAAGGCAGCCGTCATTCAGACACAGCTCCTAAATAGACGGTGAAGCTCACCATACTGGGAGAGAGAGAGACTCAAGAATCCAGACATGGAGACGTGATTACTGATGCTTTTGTAGAGCCCTTTAAAATAAATAAACCTGATCTCTACACATTATCTGTGTCTTTCATGCTTTGTAAATTAACTATACAGTCAATGCTTCCATGTAGCGATGAGCCTGAACGCTTTAGACCAGGGCTGTCCACATTTTTTTGGCATGTGAGCTACTTTTGATCTACCTATATATACATAAAATGCCCCTTTCACCCTCCGCGGGTGGTTTCTCCTCCAAGCTCAGGTCCTCTATCAGAGCCCTGGGAGCTAGAGGGTCCTGCATTATCTTAGCTGCTCCTACCACTGCGCTTTTCTGTACGGAGAGGTCTGACATTTTTCCAGGGATCTGTTGTAGCCACTCCTCCAGCTTGGGGGGTTACTGCCCTGATCTAGACAATCCAGGGTTGCACTAATCAGTGGCCAAGACTGTTTGAAAATGAGTCTTCATGTCTGTCTGGGCCCACTGCAGCTGTTTCTCCTTGCCTGTTGTTTAGGGGTGGCCTAACAGTTGGTTAATGTAGAACTGCGAGCCCCTTGAGGATCCTACATCTTGATATTGGTGGGACTTCAGAGACAGCAGCAGCTTCAAATGTGTTCTTCCAGCTTTGTTTTGGTATTTTAACAGCTGCTCTCTTAATCCGATGTATTTGTCTGGCAGAAACCTTCTTCATTCTGCTTTTATCTGCACTAAACTGTGCGTGTTCTGAATCAGCCACAAATCTCTTAATAGTATGGTGATCCACTTAAGTTTTGGTGAAATATCCAAGGTTTTCATACCCTTAACTATTTGAGGCATTCCTGCATCAGAGAGATAATTTTTCTTCCCCATATTGCTTCAAAATGTTGGTCTAGCACAGGGGTGGGCAATCATCTTAAGTCACGGGCCACATTGGGTTCTAAAATTCGATAGAAGGGCCAGACCACGAGCAGATGCGTAAAGTGAGAATGATATAACATGGAATGTAGATGAAAACATTTGGATTGAAATTCATATTCTAAAACAGAATATTCTAGAGTTTTCTAGTTTACAACTTTTGTTCTTATTTTAGATCTCTTTTTTATTGTGAAGCCCTTTGGTACCTTTAAGGAGTTGTAAAGTGCTATGAATAAAGTTTAATTCATTCATGATGCTTTTAATAAAATAAATAACATTATTTATGAAATAAGACAAAAATCCAGGAAAAATATACTAATACATTAAAAAAACACACAAAAAACAAAGAAATAATGGATCCTCTCCCATCATAATCCTGATAAAGACTTTGAGGGCTGCAGCTCCTCACACGTCTCACAGTTTGAGCAGCTGTGTCCTGCGCGTCTGTTTCTCATTTAGTAATAATATAAAAAAGAAAATTTCTATTTTTTCTGCTGCAGCTATGCATATTTACATAGCATACAGATGTTTATGGCAGTAAAACTCCTCACTGCCTAAATACACTTTTCTCAGACAGACATGAACTAATTATCACAGGGTGTATGAGATCCAAGGAGCCTAGACATTTAATATCACCTGTGAGTTTATTTTAAAAACAACAAATTTTCCATCCTGGTGTACCTGACATCCTGTGTTCGGAAATCTCCTTCCAGAAAGGTGAAGAACTGGCAGGCGGGGTCTAGAGTGCAGACTCTCTGACAGTCTTCATGATCGTTTGTGAACAAGAACCTGTAGTCTGCTCCGCCGAAGTCCACGTTCTGGTACACCTGAGAGAGACAAGGTTCTAGGCGTGGAAACACAAAGTTAAAGGGAATAGAGGTATGTTCTTTAATGTCAGTAGGAAAAAAGTATAAACTTACCAAGGTTTGGCTTGCAGGAGAGAGCCTTCAGAGAAAAACCAGACGTGGCACCATTCAATGGAGTCTGGGAAGTGGGTTTTCCAGAGGGGTTGGATTTCAGGTAGCACTTGAAGGTCCTGAACAGCAGCAATATCTTATTTTTTCAGGTTAAATGTTTGTACCTCAGAGCTATGTTTCTCTTTCTAATACATGTAAAAGTAGTCTGCATTTCTTTCTGTCTCAATTCAAGCATTCTCCTAAACTTCTGCATTCATCCATGTAGTACTTGTCATCTGTAGTCCCGAGGGACCCAAAGAAAGTGAAGAAGAGGCATGCGGGGTGCTGCGTGCACAGGTGCTGGCAGTGCTCCACATCAGGAGACTGAAGTTCGGCGATATCAGATCCCTGAAAGTCCACGTTCTCCAGAAGCTCCTCGTTGCATACTGAGAATACAAAGTTAGCATGAGCTCTGAAAAAAAGTCCACAGAAGGAGTCACAAGAATATGCTATTACCATCAATGGAGGCACAGCTGTAGAGAGGCAGCAGGCTCAGCCAAAGCAGAGCGGTTTTCATGCTGAAGGGTCTGACTGCAGGAACGCTAGAGCCCCTGAAAGACAGTTGCATTTATAGCAGCACCACTGCAAACAAAAGCTTCCAGTTCTGCAACCTTTGGTTTGGACCATGTACTGTTGATTTTATCTTGTTGATTAGTGACATGATGTAATCAGAGAAACAGGCCAAACAATGTTCTAGTTTGAAAGAAATTCAATGGAAATTCCGGTTCAAGTTAGATGTTTGCTCACAAACATACTTTGATTCCCAGTGAATGCCTATATACCTTATTTTCACAACCATAAGGCGCATTTAAAGTCTTAAGATTTCTCCAAACTGTAGGGGGTGCCCTATGAGGCGGTGTGCCTATGTGTTGTGGTACAACTGTCACAGTGCCTGTCAGACTCCTCTCCCTCCAGCTCTGCTCCCTGATTGCCACCAGCTGACTTCACTCACCTCATCTACCATGCTGCTTAAAAGGAGACCTCACTCATCATTTCAACGCCAGTTCGTTACCCCTTATTGTGACTAAGCCTGGTCTTCAGTTTATGCTCTCATGCATGCTCTTGGTTTGCTCACAGCCTTGCATTAATCCTTGCTCTCTGCTTCAGGATCATCATCATCTCACGAGTGACATCAGCTTCCTGCCATTCGGCTGCTCGGTGAAGCCAGAAGGTCCCACGGCCCACACTAACCCCTCCAGCCACGCCACCAGCTGTCTTCAAGCCTAGACTTCCTCCAACTATTTACATTACCATACCTGGAGAAACAATAAATCATTTTCTCGCCAAAATCCCTTACCTGTCTTCTTCTGGGTTCCAGCGTCTGGGTCCTCACGGCTTGAGCGTCATGACAACACAAGAGTGCTAATGTGCCTGCGCCCTAACACCCAGTGTGCCTTTTGTATATGTCAATTACTGTAAAATCACCCATAGCTGAGACTGCGCCCTATAACCCGGTGCGTCCTGGTCATGAAAATACGGTACATACACTGCTACAACCTTGACAAAATGGTGGTAAACCCTTATGCACTGCACATATTCCATTCCTTTTTCCAGTTCAATAAGTTTAGTTACAGGTTTTTAATTTTTAAATAAAATGCACACATTTCTTTGAGTTAAAATATACTTTTATTCTGTGTTTGTAGCACATAAACTTACACATTTTAGTTCAGTGTACTCAATTTTACCTGCTTTTGAGTTGCCAGTGCTCAGCACTGTTGCATCTTACTTTAACCCTTGTGCTATCATAGATGACCCCCCCCCCCTTCCATTGACGTGTTCTCCCTACCATGACAAAGGTGGATAAAGGTGGAAAGATTTCATGTAATCCATGGACACCAGTGAAGATCATAAATCATTGAAGAAAAAAGGTTCAGAGCCCTGTCTAGTGGGTTTAGATGACCCAACTGCCAAGTTAAACTGCCTAGGATAGCACAAGGGTTAAAAAAAGTAACTAGATATAGCAGCTAGTTACATCCCCCGAAAATAACCGAGTAAGTAACCATCAACACGGCCAAGTCTGGACAAGAAAAAAACACTACATGATGATTGAAAATCCTTACCTAGGTCTGATGTTCCAGTGAAACTTATGTTCTAATATTAAAAAAAAAATCGTATGTGTTAAACTACTTCTAACACCACACTCACATGCATGTCATGACATTTGTTCTCTTTCAAAAGTAAAATACCACACATACATGTCAAATACTCAAAACATGATTTTCATCAGAGGACTTTAAGTCACTCAAGTTAAGGCAGTGTCAGATCAAATGAAAATCTAAACTTTATTCATAGATCAATATCTCAAAGTGCTTCATGTTAACATTTTTCTAAATTCAAAAACCAAAGAACAAGCCCATATAAATACATGTAACACATACAATACCCCCCCCACACACACACACACACACACAACATTAAGTATAGAGCCCGGGGCGACATTGGCCTGAACCTGGTGTGGTGTTCATCAGAGCCCAGCGCGGCTACAAACACCGCCATGACGTTCGCCTGAGCCCAGCGCTGAGTGAAGAAACAGTGAATCAACCTTGCTGGGAACGTCTTTTGTGAGTGATGAAATGACCAACTTGAATTGTACCTGTGTCCTGTCCTCTGCCCAGGACACTCTTTCCATGAATTGGCAAAATGTGCTCGGCCTTTTTCCTGCTGCACACCAAAGAACCATCCTGGACTGAAATGGTTGTTGGGGCACAAGGAGAACCCAGATGAGGCAGACATTGCCTCCTCATCTTGCACTGTCCAACCAGTTTGCTGTTCTGGCAGACAATGAGGAAGCCATCTCTACTCCTGGGGGTCAGGTGGTCCATCAGCTTCCAAGACCAGCCACTAGTGGTCCAGCCCAGAACTGCCCCCCAGCCCCAGGAGCAACAGCAGAGCAGCAGGAGGGAGTGGCTGCTCCAATTGAGGCTTAATCCTCTCACCCCCAATCACTATTCCCCCAAACCACCCTGATTGTTGGTGACTCCATAACCTGGGGGGTATTCCAGAAAGCATGTTTAAACTGCCCTGACTTTAAGCGTGAACTCTGGCTGAAATTCGCCTAAACTTGCTTACCCTGGGTATGTCGGTTCCAAAAGACCTGATATGAGTTTACATGATTAACCTCCTTTTGGTAACCCTGGGTTAATGCGTGTGCACGGCGAGTACAACAAGGCATTATCAATGGATTGCTTATTTCTGGAGTCACCATGGAAATGCATGGAGAGAAAAAAAGAGAGCGCTAGACTTATAGACGTATATATATACAGCGGGGAAAATAAGTATTGAACACGTCAACATTTCTCTCAAAAAACACATTTCTAATCGAGCTATTGACTCGAAATTTTCACCAGATGTCGGCATCAACCCAAGTAATTCACACATAGAAAGAAATCCAAACATTTATGTCCATAAATGAAGTTATGTGTAATAAAGTGAAATGGCACAGGGAATAAGTATTGAACACATGAATAAAAGGAGGGGTAAAAAGGTCTGGCAAGCCAAGAAAGCAGCTGGAGTTTGTCAGTATTCAGAAGGTTAACCTGCCCCCTATTAGTGCAAAGTAATATCAGCTGGTATAGTCCTGATTGATGCCTTTTAAAAAGGTTACTCACCAGCAAAGTGTTAGACAACAAGCATTGCATGATGGGTAAAAGCAAAGAGCTGTCCAAAGACCTACGCAACCTAATTGTTGCAAAACACACTGAAGGCATTGATTACAGGCGCATTTCTAAACTTCTGAAAGTTCCAGTGAGTACCATTGGGTCCATCATCCGCAAGTGGAAAGAACACGGCATTACCATAAACCTGCCACGGCCAGGTGCTCCTCGCAAGATTTCAGACAGAGGAGTCAGAACCAGTGACGTGCAGTCAGGAGAGGCAGGTGAGGCTGTGCCTCACCTGTCATTATGGGAAGAAAAGAGAAAAAATAAATTCACTTATTATATTCAATCAGTAATTTGTCTTTGCAGTCATTTTCCATTTAACTGTACCATTTTTGGGTGTTTTTTCTTTTCAAAATCGCTGAATTTCCGCATTTGACGTGCGATGAGGCACCAGCCCGCTGAGCCTCACCTTGGATTGCGCAATACCTATGTAGTCAGACGGTACTGCTGTCTCTCTGTATATCGGTTCAATCACTCGTACTATATGAGCTGAGTTTGCATAATTTAGCAGATGTATATGATGTACAGTGTTTGTTTTTATAAATAACTGTATGTGAGGGACGTGTTTCTTGTGCTGAGCGCTAAACGCCGGCGAAAAAGCTGCTGGGTGAGGCCAGAAGTTCTCGTGCCTCATGTTAGGGGGCGCCAGTGAGCCCTGAGATTATGACGCTAAAAAATACTAGAAGAAGTGATAGCAAGCGGCAAGTCATTTTCTTCAGAAGGAGCGGCGTATGGACTTTATTTACAAGTAAAGGTAAGACGATAATAACGTTTGTGATTTTTTCTATGCTGCAGTTTGTATATGAAAAAAAACATGTTGAAATGATATTTTAAACAAAACACGTTAACTGTTGTCAATCAAATGGTGAATAAGTTACTCAGTATGGTTCATATGTTTGTAAATCTGACTGATGACGTCAGTGCCTCACCAGCCATTAACCTCACCGCACGTCACTGGTCAGAACAATCATCAGAAGGGTTCTCCAACAGCCCAGGACTACTCGTGGAGAGCTTCAGAAAGACCTGGAATCAGCAGGTACAGTTGTTTCAAAGAAAAAAACAAGTAATGCACTCAACCGCCATGGCCTCCATGCATGCACACCACGCAAGACTCCATTTTTGAAGAAGCATGTTGAAGCTCGACACAACATTTGGATAAACCCATGACATTCTGGGAGAAGATACTCTGGTCAGATGAGACCAAAATCAGTGATGAAAGTCTTCCGGGAATTCCCGGAAAACCGGGTTTTTGAGCAAACCGAACGTACTTTCCGGGAAATAAAGACCTGGGGCCTCATTTATAAAACTTTGCGTAGGATTTGCGTCAGAAATGGCGTACGGATGAAACATAGGACGTGCGTACGCACAGAAATATTCGGATTTATAAAACCGTGCGCACGCACATCCTACGCATCTTTCCCTTTATAAATCACAACCGATTCTAAATGCAGCGCAGCTTTTGCGGCTACATGACACGCCCATAGTTGCCCATAAATAGTCCGTGAAACGCCCACAAATAAATATTCATGTATTGCTAAATCATGGCAAACACAGAGAGGAAATCAAAAAAACGTAACTTAACTCAATGTGAAGTAGAAGTTATCGTTGGCGAGCTGGAAAAGAGGAGAAAAGTGTTGTTTGGAGGGCACAGTGTGGACATTACTAATGCCAAAAAGGCACGTGAGCGGCAAACGGTGGCAGACGCCGTAAATGCT
>CM074507.1:8465058-8483833 GCA_037389245.1 Oryzias sinensis
GTTGTTTTATCCTTTTCCTCTCCTGGAAGGTCGATCTGACTGCAGGTGTTTGCTTCTCATCCAGATGTTTATTTCATGTTAAAGCTGAATCTCAAGTACTGTAATTACCTTCAAACGACAATGCATCTAACTGTTCATGAGATCAGTGACAAGAAAAGCATCTCGACAGCTGAGACACAAGGTCTAGAATCTTCAGGCTGATATTATTCAAGGTTTTCAATTTTTTTTTTCTCGTTTGCAAACTTGCAAACCCAACAGCATTAAAATTTTCTTTGATTTTTTAACAGTAAAACAAATTAATTTCTAAAAAAAAGAAAAAAAAAACTTTAAAGACTTACTCCAATGAAAATTGTGGGATTTTGTTTGTTTTGGTGTTTTTAACACGTACCAGCATTTTTCTTCTATCTATTTATTTATTTTTTCTAACTTGTTCTGTCCAACAACTGAGCAAACAGATTAGAGCTGAAGGCCTTTGGGGTTGGACAGGTTTTACTATCACAAGAAGAGGTTATATAACTTTGAAAAACCAGAGTCTAAATTTGTATAATCCTTTTTTTGTTACTTATAATTTTTTATTTCTTTGTTACATTTAGTGTGTGTGGGGAAGGAGTGGGAAAGAATGTGGGGGGGTGTGGGGGGTGGAAGAGAATTTAAAGGAGGAGAGGTGGAGAATGTGGGGGATACAAGCGCTGATTTGAATGAGTTAATATTTTAAGCTGTGTAACAATTATAGAAGATCTGCTGAGACGACAAATATTACATCCAAAGGTCAAATTCTGACACGAAGATGAGCGGAAGGTATCTGTCCATTAGGGCTGCACGATATGAGGAAAACTTGCGATATGCGATATTAGTGATCAATATTGCGATAACGATAAATTTGCGGTAAATAAACAAATAGAAAAATAAACAAAAACATCATTCCTATTTCATTGCAACAGTTTAAAAATTATACTCCAAATGACCCTCATCAACATGGGAGACAAACATCTAACATAATAGGCCTCCATCTGATTGGTCAACAATGGGAAGGCGTCCATCTGATTGGTCAAAGCATAAAGGGATTTATTTGATTCGTTAAAGGCTTCAAGCTGCTAGAAGATTGTTTTAACACATTTTGGGTTTGCGATTTATTGCGATATTCGCCGTCTTTTGCGATATGCATATTGCAGAGCTGGATATTGCGATAACGATAAATTTGCAGTATATTGTGCAGGCCTACTGTCCATCAATATACTTTGGGTTAGGGGGAGGGATAAAGCAAACAGGGAGCAGTGTGGCAGTGTGCACGTGCAACTGGGGGTGGAGATACATGTATTCTGCCGAAGTGAACCGTGTATTGATAAGGGGAACCAGATCCATCCCAGCCCGACCAGCCAGACCTGGAGAGGGGGGGAGAGACCCCCAAGTCAGGAGCAACCCCGGTGACAGGACCCATGCAGCCCGGGTGAGGGGGACCGCCCACCCACCCAGCCAGGTGCAGAGGGGGCCCTGGGGGACCTTTCTGTGTGGCTGTTTGCATGTTCTCCCCATGCATGCGTGGGTTTTCTCCGGGGACTCCCCCTGCCTCCCACCGTCCAAAAACATGCTTCATAGGTTAAGTCAGGGGGGTCCAAACTACGGCCCGCGGGCAAACTGAGGCCCGCGGGTCTGTTTTTATTGGCCCGCAGCAAATTTTGAAAATATAATTGAATATGGCCCGCACATGGCACTGTTGTACTTCTCAGTTTCAACACTAGATGGAGTCGGTCACAGAAAGGTGTGTTGCGGAATGGAGGAGTGCCTACAGGTGTAGATGGGTGTGTCCTCGTTGGTCACCCATAAGCCCTTTTTTTTGGTCTACTTTTCTGAGAAAACAGGACTTCGACTCTTTATAATCTACAAAATCGTGCCCTCTGCCAGTCAACCACACTAACGGCTACGTATGTAAAGATCTGCTAGCTTCAGCTGCTCAATAAACCCGTTCTGAACTGACCTGGTTGGAATGAGGTCTGAGTGAATGTTTCATTTTGATGTGCGCTTGTTGTATGTGGCACAGATCAGCATCACTGCTCCCAATGAGAGCAATGTTCTTCACATTATAGGTGAGTTAGAAATACACATTAATCATGTGTCAATATGTCACCTCTGGTGTGCGGCCCGGACCTTTGCTCATTTTTCCGTATTTAGCCCTCACCAAAAAAACTTTGGACATCCCTGGGTTAAGTGGTTACTCTAAAGCACATGTTTCAAACTCAAGGCCGGGGGCCAAATGTGGCCCTCCATGTCATTTTATGTGGCCCGCAAGAGCATAAATGTTTTTAATTTCTTAAAATAAAAATAAAAAATTGGTGTGTATTTATTCATATTCAGGGGGAATCAGACTTGAAATATCAGATTGGGCAACTATACATTAGGACTTAAACACTGTCCACATAACCTAACCGGACAGAATCAAATTTAAAAGGATTTATGTTAGAGTAACAAGCAAATATATGTTTTCTATGCAACTGTAATTGTCACTTTAAAACGTTGCAATAAATAAATAATGAGTTATTTCACATTAAGGAGTAGTTACATTTATTTTTCATTACATTTAGTTACAAGTATAAGTGATATCTGGCCCTTCGAGGACAACCACTATGCAGATGTGGCCCTCAGTGTAAATGAATTTGACACCCCTGCTCTAAAGGAACAAGTGGTTTGGAAGATGAATAAATAAAAAATTAGGTTTAGGGCTGAATTTTGGCTCAGTGTAGGACTGCCAAGCAGGAAACCTGGGTTCGATCCCCAGGGCATTCAATAAACCAAAAATCCAGTTGTGCCTTGAAAATACAGGGTTGCGTCAGGAAAGGCATCTGGCGTAAAAGCCACCTGTGCGGATCATTGAAAGCTGCTTCGCTGTGACGAACCCTGACGGGTTAAGCTGAAACTAGAATGGTAGGGCTGACTCTCTTAAGGAAACCACAGGAAACACATTTTATCCATTCCTCTTATATTCCGTTTTTTATCGCTTTCGGGGTTACAGGGGTGCCGGAGCCTATCCGGGCCACTTGCGAGCGAAGGCAGGGGACACATTTTTTATTTTTTTAGGGGTAACATTTTAGGTTAATTCAATTACCAGCTCTACATTGGTTACAAGTAACTCTACAAAATCCCTAAATCAACAACCAATTGCAAAAAATGTCTATCTACGACTTCAACCAGAGCGATCAACACAAACTAACCACTGTATAAATAAACATAAATAATAACTAACATTTACATGCACACAAAATACTTGCAAGATTACACAGTTCTCTGTCAAGATTACAGATGTGATTTTCTCACATCTGTAAGGATATTTTTGATGCACATTGCCGTTTTTAAAAAACGTTTCATTTTATCTTTGCTCCATCTGTGAACTTGAAAGGTTCTAAAAATTATGATACTTATCTATAAAGTTAATCTGAAATAAACTTAAATTGTTTTATACCATCTATTTAGATAAAGGTGCGTTTCTGGTTACACCTAGAGGGAATTTAACACACCATGTCAACATTGTAGCAGCAGTCAAGCATAATGGTGGGAACGTTATGGTGTGGGGCTTCAGCGCCGAGATGGCTGATAAATGCTCTTCTACAAAAAGAAACTCCAAAATCTTAAAGGAGCACCTTTGCACAACAAGCACACGAGGGAAACACAGGGAAAACGAACTAAGGACTGAAACAAAGAAAAACAAAGAATAGTAAATTTGCTGGATAAAAATATAGAAGTTCACTATATTCAGAAGTAAATACACTACTCTTCCAAACATTCAATCTCTTATAGATCATTTATAACATATAAGTGGCCATATGCAAGCAACAATACAAAAATTCCACAAAAATACCTCTTTTAATAAGTTCAAACACGCTGAGGTGCTACTGAAGTGGAGGATCAGAATAATTTAGAAAATTTTGGTGAACTTGGATAAACAGGAAATACTTTCAGTCCATGGCTGTGAGGACGCATGTTTTGTCTACTTCATATCTTAAAATAAGTAAAAAGTTAAGAAAAGTGTTTGGAACTCAGCAGAAGTTAAAGACATCAGGAAAAAAAAACTCTCAAGTGAGACACAAGTCCTCAAATTAGACAACCTGTGTAAAGAAGCAATCAAAGAAATAAAAAAGCTCAAGAGTTTTCCAATTAAAGAGACTTCTAGAGTGATTAGACAGTCTGATGGCTGTAAAATGCTAAAGACATGTGGACGTGCAAGAATGATTGATACTGAAAATATGAGGTAAACATTCTTTACTGCAAAGATTTTACACATCAGTACATCTTATTAAAAAAACCTGAAGCCAAAAGAAAGTGGAAAGAAAAATGTACCCCCACTATCACTCATTGTTATTCTCTGACAATGCTTTTAAAAGTTCACAGTCGCCCCAACTCTGGCTCTGCTGAGGGCTTCTTTTTGATCTTATTTGGTTTATGGTCTTAAGTTGTTCAGCTCTATTGCAATTATCTCACATTAACTGGATTATAACAACCATGACTTACTTGGAAATGAATTTTTTATACACATTTTAATTAAGTTAATTTAATACTTGTCAGTGTGTAAAACAATGTACTATATAGATTTGGAAATATACTTATTTTTGTCTTACAATGCAAAACCGTGGGAAGAATTTGGTGTATTTCATGTCTACATTAGATTAAAATGATCATTTCTTTATTTTTATTTATATCTTTGTGTCTAACATTTGACTAAAACTGTAATTTCCAGGTGTAAAAACTAAATTTTAAATAAATGTCAAACTCAAATCAGTTTTTTCCCCCTGGAAACTGCAGCTGTATTTCACAAAACCACAGACACCATATAGAGGTCAGATGAACAGGCAGTAATCAAACTGTAATGAAGTCATGCCATCTGAGGTTATTAAAATTCGAATGGCGCTCAAGTTTTGAACTGCGCACAGATGAACGGCCCAAGCTTTCAGCTGCGGTCAACCCTGACCTGCGCTCCCTAATGAACGGCGTGCTTAAACAGGTGCCTCCCCCTCCTGAGGGAGAGGAGAGCACGATGCTGTGGGACCGCTCTCATTTAATAAATGTCACAGAGGTAACCTGAGCAGGGCTGTAATTAACTGAGCTCCCTGGTAGCAGACTGACTTCACAAGGAGACACGTGAAGAAGAGCATTTCCATAGTTAGGGTCCTCTGCTGAGTGAGCAACAGCAGTCAGATCTGTCCCACTGACAACAAATAACCTGAACCATCAAGGAAGCTCAGCTCTACTGCTGTGCATCAAATGAGTAAGTGGTTTTTGTGTGTGTGTGTGTGTGTGTGTGTGTGTGTGTCGTTGACGTTAGAGAGTACAGTCCACATACTGCTGTGTGCATCCAGGACATCTTTATCCAAAAAGTCAACTCAGAGAGAAATACCTGGTACTAAACAGTGCAAGTGAAGTTTTCCAGAATCATTGTATTGCTTACAGGATAATTAAGTATAAATTAAATAAGAGTACATACATAGAAGTGACTAATAATTAATGGGAAATCCATCAACATGTCAGTTTCCTAAAGTTGAGCCCATTGTTGTTTTTCCACATCCAAATAACACACTGTACGGTCACGTCTTTGCTAAATTCAAAGTGTTTTCACACATTGGACTGGAATGATGGACTGTTCAGTTTTTGCTGTCAACACGTGTGTGTTGTCCACCGTCATGGTATTTTAACAGTCATAGTAAAATAAACCTACCGTGCCTCAATCCGAATGATATTTTCCAATTTAGATATAATTGATTTCTTTCCTTTAGAAAAACAATTTTTTAAGGGTATAAGTCGACTTGCCTCAGACAGATCTACCTGATTGGATCCTAGGAATAGAAATCAGTTAATCAGTTTACGTTGATTAATCGCTACACCCCTAACAAACAATCTTAAAGCAAGAGCTATTATTTCAGAAATATTAAATACCGGTACTAAAACTTAAGGTTAACAAATGATGCCAAGAGAATCTCAATGATGACAAGATCCAAAAACTGCAATCAAATATTGAAACACTTGCTGTAACTGTCTAAAATGGAAAACGTTGTATCTAAAGCCCAAAAAAAAGATGCTTCACAGAAACCGTTATAACAAAGTCAAAGGGAATGAGACTTCTGAGACTCATAGATAAAAATCACATTGAAATAAGAAACTATTTTTAATTTGTTTTTGAACAAAGCCCAAACTGAGTAGTGGTCTTTATTTGCAGCAGCAAATAAAGAAGAATGATCTATACTTTTGTTAATCATTAGTTGTTTTAAAGATGGAAAATAGAGAAGCAGAACCGGTTATCCTAGTCAAGAGACTCCGTGAAAAAAAGGGCTTAAAAACATTATTTTCAGAAATTGTAAGTGATCACATCTGCTGTCTGATGCAGCACATTGGTTGCTTTCATTTTGCTCCAAATTATGTCAGAAATACAGAGAGAAAAAATTCAGATTTACAGGTGAGTGACAGAACCTGTCATCTCCCGCTGAGGCTGGATAAGTGGTGCAATGATGGGACTCTGTATGTTCAAGGCAGGAAGGAAAAGCGCAGCTAATTTGGCTTGTGCATTTTTAACATCGTTTTCTCTGAATCCTCTTGTCGTGAAAGCATTTTTCTTAATTTTTATGACTTTTCAGGCTGAGCACATTTATTATCAAGGTCGCAATGTACTGGCTTTCAACAACATAGCAATACAATTTTGTGAAGAGGATCAGGGACACAAAAATTAATTTAAAAGAGGCAATTAAAGGAGTTTAATCTATTTTCTTTAGAAATCAGATTTGCTGGTATGTATATTTTGCTCTATTGGGTTCTTTCAACTCAAAATGTGTCTTTTCTTTCATTTTTTAGTACTTGAACTTTTTTTTGTCCTGTCCAGCAGCCAAGGCTGAAAGTTACTCGTTTTTGGCAGATTTCCTGTTTCCCATTGGAGTTCAGTTATAAACTTTAGGAAAACCAGGTATTTAAATATTTTAGTTTGACAATCAACTTTTGTTTAAAATCTTTATCAATTTTAGTTTCATATTATTGCATTTTTTACATTTTTGTCAGAATAAAAATAAGTTTCGACTTTTTACCACATATCTCACTATTCCTTAATTTTTGGCTTTTTCTCAAAACCTTTACTACTATTTTTAAACTTTATAAGGCTTCGAAATAGACAAAAAAAGTGTTTTTTCCTTTTCTGTGGTAATCCATTTTTCTTTACTTTTCAATATCAAATGAGAAAATGAAACTTTTTATAAAATATGGTAAAAAAATCAAAAGGAGACTTGGAAAGTGTGCCCAGGAAAAAGAAAGAATCGTGCAAAAAAATACTTTCATAAGCTTACACCATTTGTTTTTTTTTCAGAAATGGTAAAGCAGAAATTATGCATCAGATTTACAAAAAGATGTTCAAGATTTTAGGGTTTTACTGATAAAATGTATGACATTACCAGGAAAACCAATAGAAAATAAATACAAAGAAAATACAAAATGGACCAATGGTCTTGATGAGATGATGAAGAACTTACCAAGATCCAGATGAATGCTGGGAATGAAGGAGTTGAGAAAGAACACAAAGATCACCACAACAAGGACAGAGACACACTTCACCAACAGGACCCTGTCGGTTATCCTGTGCTGCGGAAGCAGCAGGAAAAAAAAAAAGAATTAACTCTGGAGTTAAGAAAAAAACAACAGTTTTTATCGCAAAGCTGACTGCAGCCCAATTCCATTACTGAGATATTATCAACATGCATAGTAAAGAAAGATGAGTGAAGAATTGGACTGAAAGGAAAATCAAAGCCTACCTTCTTTTGTAGCTCCTGAATGTTTTGCTCCCAATTTTTATCCTCCTGAGAAATTTGTCTGTTGCAGACACACATATACACACAGACACACAAAAACACACATTTCATGGTGACATTGACTGAGAAAAATGAGAAAATAAATTTCACCTTACAAAAAAAGAGAAATTATAGTTAGTTTTTTTCCCCTTTTCTATCATTTTTCTTATTGTCTTATTAAAATAATTGTAATTCTTTTTAAGGTGCGTCTTTCTTTGGCAAACAGAACCTTTCTTACTGCGAAGCAGATATTTAAGGCAAGTTCATTATTCATTACAACCACAAAAGCACTAAGACAGCAACCCAAAACATTAGTCTTAGAACATTGATGAGGTAAGTTGAGCTGGTGAGCAGGAATAGTTTATTCAAAGTCTCCATTTCCCTTCCCTCACAGACCAGAATTGATGTTAGAGCTAAAAAAAAAAAAAGAAATTGCCCACATTTTGCCACTACTCCATCAACACTTGGTCTAAATTGAGTGATCACAAAAGCGTCTGTGCTTGAAATGCTTGTGGATTTCTGGGAATCCAACAAAACAGAATAACAGAGCCTCAAACACTTTCCTTATGCCTTAGTCACATTGAACAAGTTTTGGGTCGTAGACAGGTGTGGTCGAATCTTAAAGGGACAGCAGGTGTGTCCTGCAGTTCCCTTGAGGTTCATGCGGCAACCCCAAGGGACGTCATAAAAACGTTACAAAGGTATTTGTCATGCGTGTGATAAGTGTATCGTGAAGGATTTGTAAGGATAATGTAGACTGCACACCATTAAGGCGTAAGGGTGATGTCATTAGTGAGGTGCGTGTACTGTCCTCTTGCTAACCACACAAATGCTGCACACACGCAGTGTGCAGGTGATGTGTAAGTGCCTATGGAACGGCTGTAGGATGTCCACACCAACCACGGCTCTGATTGTCTAAATTCCTCATTTCAATCAGTCAGGATACATGCAAGGAACGCACATTTATCACTTGAACAGCACCTAAATGGTAATGGTAAATGGTGTACTTATTTAGTGCTTTTCTACCTACAAGGCCCAAAGCGCTTTACAGTCACAAACCCAGTCACACACGCATTCACACACACATTCACACACTGGCGCCCGCCTACCACCAGAAGCAAGGTGGGGTTCAGTGTCTTGCCCAAGGACACATCTACTCATGGGCGTGCAAGGCGGGAAACGAACCTGAAATATTACGACCATGGGTCGACCGCCCTACCGCTGCACCACGGCCGCACAACTACGAGCCCCTTGGGCAGTCCATGGATTTTGGGGGGCTAAAAAATGAAAAATCCCCCTGCATTCACCTACTTCCCCCCTCAATTACCCTTACATGTTAAAGTGATCGCTATGACCTGTCAGTCTACAATCTTAAAATGTCAGGAGGGCCACCTACAGATTGCCCATTTTACGGCCGTAGACGGCTCGTATCCACCCGTAAGGGCTATCGAATCGGTTAGTTCAAAAGGGGCCCAAGTCCACAATTTTTCAAAATAGAGATATTATATGTTATATGGTCTTCGAGGGAAAAGCTATCTGATTATGTGCAAAAACGTCCCAACTCCGTTGTAATGTATTGACTTTGCTTGACATTTAAAATGCACTAAGTGCAAAATTCCTGGACTTGGGCCTCTCTTGCATGGGTTTTGCTTTATCCCATTGATGGCAGAACTAGTTATCCAATATGGCAGCGCCCCTATTTAATTCAAGAAGGGCCCAAGTCCAGAGACTTTAGTTTGCTAGTCCTCTCAAATGATAAAAGTGACGTGCGTCATATTATAGCATTTGTGAGGTATGACCTGGTGCTAAATCTGGGTAAAGTATTAATCATCTGGTGTAGCCTCCCTTTAAGCTATGCAATTAAAATCATTTCCTGGAAAAACAAACCTCTTGGACTTGGGCCCCTTTTGAACTAAACAATTTGATTGAGACTTAGGCATTAACTGTTCCTGAATGGTTTAGCTGTTTGCTATTGTTTAACTTTCCCAACTGGCATGAGCTGAGCCCTTTTAAACAAATGTGTGAGTTTAAAGCAGTAAGACCACTTCTACAAAGCACGTCACAACCACCTTTGAAATGTCTTCATCATTTTCCGAAGCAGATTTTCCAGAGTGAGCACTTTTTGCATCAGAAGGCATTTGACAGCTGTTTCCTCTCGGCTGGCAGGGTTGATGCGCTGGGCCGTCTGCCTCCAAACCAGGATCTCGTGCTTGAGTTCTGCAGAAACACAAAAACCGGACCTGTCATCGATGGACCACTCCAACGAAGATCATCAACAAAATGAGGCTTATTGGTCGAGTGAGAATGCAGCACAGCTGAGGCCAATTCAGACCTCATCCTAGTGGCAGTCGTTATGCTCTGTGCGGGCTCAGGTGATAGGGACATTGACAAGCTCAGAAACAGCCAATGATGAAACAGATATAGCCTTAGGGGGCTGGATCCTTCTGTAGTTATCAGAGAGAGTCATCTATTTATGGAAGGTTGCTAAGAAACCTTAATAGGATCTAACAAGAAGAGCAGAAAACATAACTGTGAGCAAATTGCCAAGAAAGGCAGGGGGTTCGAGCTTATTTAGCTGCATGCTAAACACTGCAGGGCCAGATTTACAGATGGACTGTCAGGCCTGGACTGAACGGCCGCCTCTGGCATCAGCTCAGTCTCTTTGGAGCTCCAGTAAAGCTCCGGTTTCTTTCACTTCTGAAATTGGAGCCCTGGAGGCAAGTTATTTAGAGGAGGCTAGCTGACCCTGAAAACAAAAACAATGGCTTTGTGTATAGGTGGAGTAGTGATGCAAAGGTTATCATGATGGCCCAATGGCAAAGGAATCCTATTTTGATCCATAAGGTTTTCTGTGGCCTCCTTACACAACACAGACACTGATTGGTGTGTCCAAGATGTGCATCTTATAGACCTTCTTTAGTGGGAATCTCTTGAACTTGTAAAGTTGTAAAAACGGAATAAAGGAAAGAAACAGTGGGTGACCATAAACAGATTAGAAAAACTGCAGATTCAGAGGAAGAGAGGACTGATGTCTTCCCTACTGATGAGCCCAAGCCAACAGCTGAACATGAAGGGGGTTTCAGAGTCCAGAAACTCCTTAACCCTTGTGCTATCTTAGATGACCCCCCCCTTCCATTGACGTGTTCTCCCTACCATGACAAAGGTGGATAAAGGTGGAAAGATTTCATGTAATCCATGGACACCAGTGAAGATCTCAAATCATTGAAGAAAAAGGCTCAAAGCACTGTCTAGTGGGTCTAAATGACCCAACTCCCAATGTTAAAGTGCCTAGGATAGCACAAGGGTTACACTAAGCTTTTACAAATATGTTCAAAAATGAAATGTGTCATCGTGTGCACAGAGAAACTGTCTGCTCCAAGCTTTTCATTCTTCCTTCGCAGATTTCTTTAGAAAAATCAACAATTATGCATGTTCATCCTTTTAACTGTCTGCTCAACCAAGAGCTCATTTAGAAAACACATTGTGTGTATTTACTCCAACCAAGAATAAAAGCAGGCAAAAAAAATGTTTTAATTAATTTAGTCTTGGTTGGGTAGTTAAAAGGTTAAACATAAACCTATTGACTATTAACCGCTACCAGTTCACTTTGAATACTGGAATATAAGCATAAAGTCCCGTGGCGAGATTTAAACAAGATTATCCAACGAGTGTTGGAGAAGCAAAACTAAAGGATATTTCTAAAGGCGACACCTAGGCTGACAAACTTAGAAGTAAAACTTTTTTGTTGGCTTTCTTAAAAATCTTTCTGCAAATATTGATTCTCAAAGCAGTTTTTTCTGACTTTAGCCTTAAATGAAATGAAAAGGCATATACCAATCATCAATTTAGCTGTTAATAATGCTGTAAATTCATCTGTCATTGATATTTTCACCTGGTATATTGAAATTGAATGTTTTAGAATGGTTCGAGTCAACCGCACTAGTGTACGGTGGCCCTTAAGTGCAAAAAAAATTCCTCAATGCAACAGAACATAATGATTAAAAAAGCAATACAAAATTACAAAAAAACATTACATTTTTAAAATCAAAACAAAATTCCAATTTATTTCTCTTTCTGTGTTTCGTTTTTTTTTTTTGCAAGTGTACAGAGATGCATCTTACCAACTATTTCAATCGATTCTTTGTTGTAAAGTTTTTTGTTCCAGTAGAGCAGCCGCAGAAAAGGAAAGGAGGTCAAAAGAACGAGGCAAATTCCAAGGAACATGTAGCCTGTAAAGCTGGCAAAGTCGATCCCCTACAAAACACAAAACAGTGATCAGACTTTCACATTCAAGGCAAAACTATTCTCAAAATGTGACAAACTGAACCTGGACTTTTTCATAAAAAACCTGATGATATGTTACCACTGCTGACAAATTGAAATGTGGCTTTCTGGAAGAGTATTTATTATACATTTTGGAGCTCAAAACACGAATGTAAACAAAACAAACGCTTGCCGGATCTGTGCATCAATGTTTGTGCTTCCTAAGGAAAATACATGTTTTTCCTAAGGGTTAGATGCATTTTTGCAGACAGTATATATTATCTGTTTTCAAGAAGGTACATTTTACCAAATAGGGTACATGTGAAAAAGTCTGGCAGAAATAGTCAAAAAAGTAATGCAAATCCCTGACAAAGAACTTTATACAAACCTAAAATGTGTCCTGACATGGCATCACCCTTAAAAAAACATTTTCAAATAAAAATATGATTCAGGAAAGAATCATTTGTCATGAAGAACACAATGATTCAGGAAAAAAAAACTGGTTAACAGTGCCCCCTGGAGGATTTCAACTCGACAGGGTAACTAATGGAGAAGGATCCGTGTTCACAAATGTCTTTAAACATTTAAAAGTAGGTTTTTGATTTAGGGCATAAGTCCCCTTTGAGTACCACAGATGATTTCATGAGCATGTCATCCGATTGCCTCACTCTCAGAACATAACTCCCTCGTGCCTCCATGGAGAATTCTGAGTGCAAGAGGTGTGAGGAAACCTTTCTACCCTTAATAAAAAAAATCATCCAGTTTCAGATTCACCTGTTATGTGTAACCCTTATGCTATCCTAGGCTCTTTAACGTTGGGAGTTGGGTCATCTAGACCCACTAGCCAGTGCTTTGAACCTTTTTTCTTCAATGATTTGAGATCTTCACTGGTGTCCATGGATTACATGAAAGCTTTCAACATTTATCCACCTTTGTCATGGTAGAGAGAAGAACACGTCAATGGAAGGGTGGGGTCATCTAAGATAGCACAAGGGTTAAGTTAACAGCTACTAAACTCTAAATGTTTCCCTGCATTTTAGAGAAATTTTAACAACTCGGACATGCAAGAACCGATCGACTAAACCTGCACCCTGAGGCTCTGGAGCCACATGCGGCTTTTCTATCCCTTCATTGTGGCTCTTTGGCTTTAAGAAAAATGCAACAACTTGAATAAATATTAAGTTACTTAGTTAAGTTAAGCACACATTCTAATCATTGTTGTACAATAGTGATTTAAGTGATTGTCATAATGATAGAAAGTGCCATGTTTGACTTGGTATTCTTGCTTTTTTAATTCAAGTAAGTCTGCTGCAGCATGACGATCCTATTTAATACAGGGTGTGTTTTATTTTGAAAGGAAGTTGTGTGTGCTACTGTCAAAAGTAAAGAAGTTAAAGTTGTTTTGTATAGAAAGATGTAACACGTTTTTACTTTAATTAGTGTACATTTTTAAAAGCTACATTCTTTTTAACCCTTGTGCTATCCTAGGCACTTTAACGTTGGGAGTTGGGTCATCTAGACCCACTAGACAGTGCACTGACCCTTTTTTTTCACCGATTTGTGATCTTCACTGGTGTCCATGGATTACATGAAATCTTTTTCACCTTTGTCATGGTAGGGATAACACGTCAAAGTAACGGTGGGGTCATCTAAGATAGCTCAAGGGTTAAAAGAATGGCTTAATAACCACATATAAATACATAAAGTTTTTGTTTTTTTTGGGGGGGTTAAGTAGGACTTAGTGGCTCTTGCTGGTTTTGGTGTGTAAGAAACTGGACCAAATGGCTCTTTTGGCGTTAAAGGCTGCAGAGTCCTAAACTAAACAGTAGTCAGAGGATTTTTAAGGTTTCTTTACTCCAAAACAAGCGCAGGAAGTCAACTGTAAAGGGGGCTGAAACTCTCTTAAAAAAATAAAAACATTAACAAAATTACTTAATAGTTGTGTCATTTTATCCACCTCTGGATTCCAGCAATAGACTTAAATTAGAAGCACACAGACAAACCCTGCAGATTAAAAACCCACGCATCAGTGCACAAGCTGGGTTTTTCAGAAGTCATTCATGACTGCGCGACCATGCAGCCGCTTTGTTCCTGATGTACTTTCGCCTGGGAAAAAGGATTGCTCCCCCCCTCATCCCTCCACATGCCCTCACAAACACCCCCACATCAAAAAAGAAAGAAAATAAAAGAACTGGCCGTGTGCGGTTGTGATGGGAGCTGGTGAACACCGCAGCAGACCACATACTGCTGCGCCCACAGAGGCTAAAATGTCACATGCACTGAACAGATGCCGCATCCTGCAGCTGGGAAAATGTCATGTCTTGTCAAGATGTGGCTCCACTGGCTATAAAGAGTGAAGGTTATGAGGGAAAAAATGTAAGTAACTGTGTGATGCTGTCATATAGACCAAACTCTCTGAGGAATGTTTCCAGTACCTTGTTGAATCTTTGCCATTAAGGATTGTTGTTTATTTCTGTGTTCTTAAAATGTCCCAAGTTGGGTTTTGATTTGTAAAATTGCTGAAAAATTACAATGTGCTGTTCTTATTGGTCTGAATAATTGTTCATTTTATGCATAAAGTTGCATAATTATGTTGGATTGTTTTTTTTATTAGTTGTTTTAATTGTTCTTTTAATTCCAGGGAGATTCAGTAGAAACTATTACTACCTCTTTGTAGAAATCTGTGATTACTAGTCGTCAGTGAAAAGGACATCTTTTATTTTATATCTTGTAAAAAAGTTCTCTCTTATAGACAACTAAAAAAAATCCAAAGATTTATAGATGGCTACAGGTAGATCTGTAGATCTCTCAGAACACTAGTGGTACACATCTAATGGAGTAACAAAATAGAGCTGTCTGTAATGTCCGGTAGATGTCTAAACTAGATGTATTTTAGTTATCTAGCAGACATCTTGAGCCTGATGGGTCAGCTTTCCCTCTCAATAAAACTCAACTTCAATTAAAGCCGCAAGCGGCGTTGTATGGCCCGCAGACGCAACCCGCCTTCCACGCCCAACACTACGCACCAACGCCGACCTCCCCGCCCTCACAGCCCACAAATTAAAAGCTAGTCGAGGCTGCATTTGCTAATTATGTGACCTATGCTAACTATGCTAATGTGGCTAAAAGTGCTAGCATTGCGATCAGCATCATCAACTCTCTCAGAAAAACACATTGCTCAAAATGCTAATTATGCTAACTATGCTAGCTATGCTAATGTGGCTAAAAGTGCTAGCATAGCGATTAGCATCATCAACTGACTCAGAAAAACACATTCCTCCATTGTTGAGAACTATACGTCATAAGTTGATAAAAAACCCACTTTTTCCAAAATGGCGGCTTTTCTGTTGATTTTATCTCCATAGCAACCATTTTATGTTTTGGTCCCCTCTGGAGGACGAACAGATTGACGTCAGTTTCGGACAAATCGGTAAAAGTAAAGTTTTTGTTGTCCTTAGCAACAGTGGTTTTATGCTAACCACGCCCACATTCCTTATATGTCCATATCCAGTGTTTTTCAATGTATTCTGTTTCAGGCATGAATGCATGCATTCAATTTTCCCTGTATTGTATTGAAATGCATGGGAGTTATAACAGTGCGCCACTTTGCTAGCTTAGCTCGTGCACACCGTTTAAAATCTACAACTTCTAATTCCAACATTTTTTCCACAGTAGCTTGCTATTGATGCCCAAAAAGTTTCGAGACGATCGATGAAAATTCCAACGACAAGTTTACGTTTAAATCCGGTGGTAAAGGTGTTTTTTATAGAAAATTCAAGATGGCCGCCTTTTCCCGAGGTCAAAGGTCGACGAAACTCCAGAGGTGATTGTAGACTTAGGCTAGGGACATGCGCGTCAAATTTCGTGAAAATCGCTCGAAAAAAAGTTAATTTTTCCATATTGTGTAAAAACCATAAAAACTCAAAATGGAAGATTTTGGCACAAAATGGCCGCCAAACCGTAGGTCGTGTGGCCATCACGTAATGATTTCAAAACTTTCTTTAGATATACCCGACACAGTTATCTGGGTTTCGTTAGCCGATTCTTAAAAATAAAATCCGAAAAAATTTTTTTTTGCCGAGTCAGCACTTTTTTTTGCGATCGTTTTTTGTTTACCACGGCCACATTCCTTTACCGATTTTGTCGTATGTGACATCGTTTTGTTCAGTGAGGGCCAGGGTATCGTATATATCAGTTTCAGGCTATTCCGATAAAATATGTGCGAGCTAGCTAAAATGGCGACGGTTGCGAATTCGCCACGCGCACGCGTTTCAAATTCTACAACTTCTAATTCCAACATTTTCTCCACAGTAGCTTGCCATTGATGCCCGAGAAGTTTCAAAAAGATCGATAAAAATCCCTAGGACGAGTTTTCGTTTGTATCCGTTACTAAAGGTGCTTTTTTATGAAAATTCAAGATGGCCGCCCCTTCCCAAGGTCAAAGGTCAACAAAACTTCTTCGGTAGTTGTAGAATCATGGTATTGGCATGTGTGTGCAATTTCGTGAAAATCGCTTAAACAAAAGTGTCGTTTTCCCATATTGTCAAAAAACATGAAAATCGCCATTTCTCTGAGTTCGCCACAAAATGGCCGCCAAGCTGTAAGTCGTGTGGCCATCCCATAATGATTTCATAACTTCTTTGGGATATCTCCAACACGCGTGTTTTGGTTTCGTAACTGTATTTCAAAATATTTTTTTTTGGCCCCATAAGCGATTTTTGGCCCATTCATTTTTTTTACGGGAACGCTCGCCGTGATGTCATCGTCGTGGGGGGGGTGACGTTGTCTTTGCCGAAAATTCATTTTCAATTTATCCCAGGTGTGTGCAAATTTTGGTGAGTTTTCGGGTATGTGGCGGGGGTCAAATTTGAGCTCAAAGACGCCGTTAGAAACAATAATAATAATAATAATTAAAGCCGCAAGCGGCGTTGTATGGCCCGCAGAGGCAACCCGCCTTCCACGCCCAACTCTACGCACCACCGCTGACCTCACCGCCCTCACTGCCCACTTTTGATAAAGGCTAGTCAAAACGGCATATGCTAATTATGCTAACTATGCTAGCTATGCTGATTTGGCTAAAAGTGCTAGCATTGCGATCAGTATCATCAACTGACTCAGGAAAACACATTACCTAAAATGCTAATTATGCTAACTATGCTAACTACGCTAATGTGGCTAAAAGTGCTAGCATAGCGATCAGCATCATCAACTGACTCAGAAAAACACATTACCTAAAATGCTAATTATGCTAACTATGCTAGCTATGCTAATGTGGCTAAAAGTGCTAGCATAGCAATCAGCATCATTAACTGACTTAGAAAAACACATTCCTCCATTGGTGAGAGCTAAACATCATAAGTTAGTAAAAAACACACTTTTTCCAAAATGGCGGCTTTTCTGTTGATTTTATCTCCATAGCAACCATTTTATGTTTTGGTCCCCTCGGGAGGACAAACAGATTGACGTCAGTTTCGGACAAATCGGTAAAAGTAAAGTTTTTGTTGTCCTTAGCAACAGTGGTTTTATGCTAACCACGCCCACATTCCTTATATGTCCATATCCAGTGTTTTTCAATGTATTCTGTTTCAGGCATTAATGCATGCATTCAAATTTCACTGTATTGTATTGAAATGCATGGGAGTTATAACAGTGCGCCGCTTTGCTAGCTTGCCACGCGCACGCCGTTCAAAATCTACAACTTCTAATTCCAACATTTTTTCCACAGTACCTTGCCATTGATGCCCAAAAAGTTTCGAGACGATCGATGAATATTCCAACGACAAGTTTACGTTTGAATCTGGTGGTAAAGGTGTTTTTTATAGAAAATTCAAGATGGCCGCCTTTTCCCGAGGTCAAAGGTCGACGAAACTCCAGAGGTGATTGTAGACTTACGCTACGGACATGCGCGTCAAATTTCGTGAAAATCGCTCGAAAAAAAGTTCATTTTTCCATATTGTGAAAAAACGCGAAAAACTCAAAATGCCAGATCTTGGCACAAAATGGCCGCCAAACCGTAGGTCGTGTCGCCATCACGTAATGATTTCAAAACTTTATTTGGATATACCAGACAAAGTTATCTGGGTTTCGTTAGCCGATTCTTAAAAATAAAATCAGAAAAAATTTTTTTTTGCCAAGTCAGCACTTTTTTTTGCGATCGTTTTTTGTTTACCACGGCCACATTCCTTTCTCGATTTTGTCGTATGTGACATCGTTTTGTTCAGTGTGGGCCAGGGTATCGCATATTTCAGTTTCAGGCTATTCCGATAAAATATGCGCAAGCTAGCTAAAATGGCGACGGTTGCGAAATCGCCACACGCACGCGTTTCAAATTCTACAACTTCTAATTCCAACATTTTGTCCACAGTAGCTTGCCATTGATGCCCGAGAAGTTTCAAAAAGATTGATAAAAATCCCTAGGACGAGTTTTCGTTTGTATCTGTCAATAAAGGTGCTTTTTTATGATAATTCAAGATGGCCGCCCCTTGCCAAGGTCAAAGGTCAACGAAACTTCTTTGGTTATTGTAGAATCATGGTCTTGGCATGTGTGTGCAATTTCGTGAAAATCGCTTAAACAAAAGTGTCGTTTTCCCATATTGTCAAAAAACACGAAATTCGCCATTTCTCTGAGTTCGCCACAAAATGGCCGCCAAGCCGTAAGTCGTGTGGCCATCCCATAATAATTTCATAACTTCTTTGGGATATCT
>CM074507.1:8484333-8507735 GCA_037389245.1 Oryzias sinensis
CATCTGAACCTGACCGTAATGATAAACATCCAGCAATGCTGCTTCATGATTTAAACACCCCCCCCCCAATAATTACCCTCCTATCCCCCCCTCTCTAACATCCCTCTCGTTTCTTCCCTCCTTTCCTTTTCCGTCAGATCCAACACAAAAGATTTTCAAATATGATTAAAATAAATAAAATTTGGCCTCGATTAAAAAAGGGGTTTATTCAGACATACCTCTGGTTTGTCTGAAGATTAATAACCCCCTGTTGTTAAAGCAAAATATGTCCAACACAAGAGGCCCTCAGCTCTCATCTGTTTGCCCAGCTGTTGGACAGGACAAGTTAAAAAAAGAAGAAAAAAAAAAAGGGCTTTATTCAGACATACCTCTGGTTTGCCTGAAGATTAATAACCCCTATTGGTAAAGCAAAATATGTCCAACACAAGAGGCCCTCAGCTCTCATCTGTTTGCCCAGCTGATGGACAGGACAAGTACAAAAAAAATACAAAAGCAGCTGTTTTTTGTAGATTTTGCCGTTGTTGAGAAGTCCAATTGTCATGATTTGAATTTGTTGTCTTTGTTCTGTCTTGTTTCTGTTTCCTGTTTTATTTTGAAAGTCTCCTGTCTTGTCTGTTTTCTTGAGTTTACTTCCTTTGGTCCCCATCAGCCCTGATCGTGTCCACCTGTGTCTTGTCTGCCTTGTCTGTATTTAAGTCTTGTCTCTGCCTTCCTCCTGTGTTGGTCCATTAGTGTTCCTGTCTTGGTGTTCCTGTCATGCCATGTTTCTTGTCTCTCGCCATGCCATGTCACAGTGAGTTTTAGTTTTGTTTGGTCTGGTCATCCTGCTTGGCAGCGCCTTTTTTTTTTTTTTTCTTGTTATTAAAACCCACTAGCCCTGATCCACATGCCTCCGCCTCTGCGTCTGGGTCCAACCGGCTCTCGAGCCACCCCAACACGTGACACCAATGAAAATAACTTTCAGGGAATTCTGTAACTTTTATATGTGTTTACCTTCAACCTACTAGAAATGTAAGATAATTAAACTGAACATACATATCTCATTTACTGTACAGTTATTGCACTCTTGGTCACTAAAACAGATGTGATGCAAGCTGGGGGTGTGGGAGGGCCTTTGTCAGCCCCCACTGCTACTCTACACTTAATAAAGGAAAGATTTCACTAGACTCATCACATATTTCCAATTACACCAGAAAAAAACACTAGATTTGTTGCTGTTTTTAAGGGTGCTGTTAAAGTCCACAACACTGCCTAATATATTTGTTGATCTTTTTTTTTTCCGAAGCAGCTTTTCTAACTGTTACCATTTGTTTCCAGTTTGCTTGTTACAATGGTTCATAAAGCAGCAGAGAAAGCACATTTTCTCCAAAAGGTCAAACTAGTTCTTGAAGAAATCTGATTTCCTATTGAAATATCGGCGCACTTTTTTTTTTTTTGGGTGTTTTTTTCTGCCTTGCCTCTCTCTCCAGCAGCATGAATGATCCACAGAGGGGTCTAATCAAATAACTTGCAGGCCACAGTAGCTGCCATTTCAGCCATTTCCCTGGACTACAAACAGATGCTGCGTTGGTTCCCTCCTGTCCCATCAGCCCTCCGCCAAAAAAAGAAAAAAAAAAAGGATGTAAGGGCTTTACCCATCTCCATTTCCTGTCTCAGCTTAGGAGACATTAATAGGCTGCAGAGTGCAAAACACTAATGAGTTTGTGTTTATTGATAACATGTAATCTGCCAGTGAGAATGACAGACACTAAGTGATTTGCGAGTTTAATTCCTCCACCTGGGCCTCCGATGACCTATTGTCCCCACCTACGCCCCAATACACATAAATGAAATGCTAATAGCTTGTACACTGATAACGGTGTCAGTGGGTGGTGATTTGTGGCGTTCATTCATAGTTATCTGTGCATCACAGTTTCAACTCTGAGCTGTGAAGACTTGAACACAAATCAATAAGTACTTTGAAGCTGTCTGGGCTTTTTTTTTCTGGAGACTACCGGAAGAAATTTGGTTAAGCTTCATTGTTTCATTTTTCGTGGATTGCTTCAAGGGGCGTGACAAAGTTTACATGCATGTTTTGGTAAATTAGTCACCTTAAGTAGGTAATTCGAATTTATTCATGTTCTGAAAGGTAAAAAACAATGAACAAAGGCAGAGGTTAAAACATAAGTTTGAAAAAAAGGAGGGGACAACTGGAGAAAAATCAATGGGAAATGCTGGTGGCTATGTCTGAACAATTCATTACTGGACATTTCCATGTTTAGTATATGTATGTTATGTATTATATGTATTTTAAGAATGACATCAAAGGTGTCCTCATCCTCAGCTGCCATTATAGGATGTAAGCTACTGATAAAATTAAATGTGTTCACTAATCTGTAATATAAAGGCAATTTAGGTTTGATTTGAATAATTGTAATTTTTATTTTTTTTTTCAAAATTACTGTATTTTGTGTATTTCCTGTTGAAATACAGCATAGCCTGATTACGCAATCTCACTGAAACTTTTTTTTCTTTAGCTTACTCAGCATTGAAAGCGTATGCTAATGATGCAGTGCTTTATTTAATTTTTCTTATGCGTTTTTGACATTTTTTATTACATGTCCTCCCTTTCCATGTATTAGGCAATGTATTTTTACCCATGTCTATTATTTATTGTCAGAATATGACATCATACAGCAGCCTAAAAAAAGATTGTGCTATCTTGTCTAATTACAGAAAAATTAGCATGATATTTTTTAAATCCCGTTGATTTAATATTTATTTTAGAACTATTTTCATCTCTCAAATATTAAAATGTCGGACTGCGTACTTGCTTGAACATTTTATTTGAACTCAGCTGTGAACGCCTCTTACATCGTTCCCAGTGCACGTCTTGGTGTCTGTGTCTGCTGTGTATGCGGCATACGCCACATTGCTGTTGTGATGTCATCAGTGTGGGACTTTGTAGTTCCTCAAAGGACTAACACAAAACAATAACACAACGCTACAGCTATTCACAGCAGTTCATTATCATAAATTATTACGATACGTAGAGGGCTGATGTCAATAAGGTATGTCAACATGAAAAATTCTGCGGTCAATAATTTTTAAATTGCTCAGAAATTTGTTCCATCTGTTTTTCAGTTCGAGAGATCTGGCCCTGAAATTTGTTCTCGTGCTTTTTTGTTTGTTTTTTTCTAAATTGTTCAAGTTTAAAAAAAAATATACCCCTTATATCTTTACCAAACTTAAAAGTAAAGGCTGACAGTCTGTTAAGAAAATTTGATAAAGCCAGTTTTTTTTCCTTTTTATGTAACTCGATATTTTAATGCACCACAACGTCAAGAATTTATCAAGGATCAATCTCAAAATGTGGCTTTTACTGCAATTATTATGTTAAACAAAAAATGAAATAAATAAATAGGTTGCAAATAAAAACAGATTAATTAGAATAAATAAAAATTATTAAAGTGCAGGAATAAAAAATAGCAATAGTTCTCAACCAGTAGATGAAATGGTAGATCCTTTACCATTTTTCATGCTTGGGTAGGATCTACGTCCTCGTGTTACCCAGTGAAATTACTTTCCAGAGTGATTATTTAAATAAAAGTGTAAAAAAAAAAACATGAACAAAGCCACAAACAATTTGCTGACACAATGCACTCTACCTCTCCTCATTTCATCTTGTCTGCAAAATCCCTTCCCTGCAGTGCCGGCCTTTTTTAGTTAGTTACTTAGCCTAAAAGACAAATTTCAAGGAAAACGTAGCCTCCTCCTGGCTAGCACAGCCTCCAATTAGCATCTAGTTAAGCTATTTGGAGTAGGGTTGCTGAGGAAATTCAAAGGCAGTCCATTGGGAAAGTCTTCCTTACTGAGGGACGAAAGAAATCCTTACATCCTCCTTAATTAAAACATGATTTACGCTTAGTCACAGCTATGAAGTTGCCTTTGATGGTTCTTTTGTCAATTAAAAGTAAGTCCTGAAGATTACACAGCGCTCATTAAAAGCAGGTTATTTCCAAGGACGTGAAAGCTCTACCTCCCAAATATGGAGCTGCTAGTTGGGTTAAAGGAAGGACAGGCAAGAAATGAATAGGATTGCAGATTTCCATTTTATGTAACTCTGCCATTGAGTGCCGGATTCTCAAGAGTCTCTAACACCTCCTCGTTTTTCTGCCTATTGTCCCTCTTCACCTCTCTCCCAATCTCTGCTCAACACAAACCCAAATAGGCATCGTGTTACTGTTGGTGTGTGTGTGTGTGGGGGGAGGGTTTCCCATCATGCAACTGGACACGGCTGTTTTCGCCTGCCAAAGACCGCACGCTCCAATTACAACCAATCAAAACACCAAAACGGCACTCATGCAACCCAGAAAGAAAACTGAAAGGAAAGGGAAGCATGAATATTTCACACGAAAAGCATGTGTGTTTTCAAAGATTTTCAGACTGGAAAATTGATGCAAGGTTGCCTGAGATTGCTACACGACGCACAACGCCCATCAGGGACGCCATTATTGACGCCCATCATTGACTAGAACTGTCCCTTTTTTAAACTTTACAACAATCATAGTTTCTTCTTCTTTTTTTTTTTTTGATTTTTTAGATTTCCTGAGTCTAATAAAAATGCAAAAAAGCTGTTTAGTGATTTGTCTCGAAATGCTTCTAAAGTTCCTGTTGGGTTTAACAATAGAAACTCTGTGAGCTCTTCAATATTCAGCTGCGGATTCAATATTGCTAATTTCTCTTTTGGCACAGGCGAAACATTGTCCCATAATTTAAGCTGACGGCTCGACAGCAGTGCATATATTTGACCGAGACAATAAAATCTCAAATCTTTCGTCTGGTGACATTTGTAACCTGCCCTCTTAGAAACCAAAAGAAACAACCTACATTCTTGTATTTTTGTGATTATTCATCCTTGAAAATAGACAAAATCATATATAATTTATAATTAAAGCTTATAGGAGGATGTGGTAGGGGTTAGTAGGGATAGGAAGACAACAGGAACTGCAGGAGTTTTCACTCAGTAGAGCTATATTTTTTATTGCCGGCCCAAAAGAAAAAAAAAAGATTTGTGCATTCAGGCAGTAAAAAAAAAAAAAATCTAGGCTGTGGCAGGATTGACAGTTTATTTAAGAGGCCATTAACTTTACATACACAGCTTTGAAAAGACATCCACATGCACTGCAGTTTTCGCCCCCAAGGTTCTAAATTTTCTAGAATCCAGCGAGTTAAAAACGCAGTGCATTAGGGCATACACATCTCTAACATTCTGTTGGTGCTTACATGTCATGTCGCCCCTCTAATGGAAGCTGAAAAAATATGGAAAAGCCTGACAGCTTGACCTTCCGAGCACCGTGCTATTTTGTGCGAGTTTAAAGCCACAGGAACAAGAAAACAACAGAAATGACGAAAGTCCTCTGCACAAAGCCATATCCAAATGGGCCATACCAATCTGCAAAAATGCAATTTAGTGCAACCTATGAAGACAAACAATGTCTACGGTTACTTGAAAGAAAAAGGAGGTTAAAAGTCCAAAGCAATCAGAACATTTTAGAGCTTTTGCCTAATATACAGGTTTTTTTTTCAAAGTCTTGGCAAATACCAGATTTGGTGAGGTGAAAATACTGTTTGGCCTAACATTCTTTCAACTATTAAATCCAAATGAACCATTTAATGAACACTTATTTGTACATCTATTATTATCTCAGAGAAAAATACATATAAATACATTTTTACCAAAATTACTGGCCAACTTTTTGCACCGCTCATTCCCAGTTGGCTTTTTTGTCTGGTAGTTCCTCAGACACAGTAGTTCCATATTTCACTAAAAAGAATCTGCCAATTTCCACTTTTCCTGAAGGCACGGGCCCCCGCTGTCAACTTTTCTTTCTTAGTTACAACATACATTTTAGAAATCAACTCAAAACAAAGCATCATGGAAGGGTTGCCACAGATTTTCAATGGTATGATACCATAATTTAGCCAATCAGGAAATTGTACACACAGTACAAGGAGGCATATAACTGATTTTATGAAAGGAGAATGGTGAAAATTTGAACACGGGCGGCATTTGGATAACGGGCCAGACTTTGGACATGCCTGACGTAGAATAACACACATACATAGATACAACATACATGCCAATTGGATTGGATTGGGCGGCATTTTAGCTCAGGCGGTAGAGCAGGTCGTCCAACGACCGAAGGGTTGGCGGGTTGATCCCCGCTCTCCCCAGCCAGCTGTCGCCCCCTGAGCGCGGCTAGCCTGCAGCTCACCGCTCCCCCTAGGGGATGGATTAAAGTGCGGAGAACAATTTCCCAATAAAAGTAAATTAAAAATAACTAAAAAGGGACCATCCTTACATTGACGTGTTCTCCTTCCCATGACAAATGTGGATAAAGGTGGAGAGGATTTCATCACAAATCATTGAAGAAAAAAGGTTCAGCGCACTGTCTAGTGGGTCTAGATGACCCAACTCCCAATGTTAAAGTGCCTTGGCTACCACAAGGGTTAAAAAAGTTTCAAGTTCAATGGTTGAAACATTAAAACCAATTTAAACGACCTGTGTCTCCACCATTAAAAATTAAAGCCTGGAGACGTTAAAATTTTGCTTTTTTAAGCAAAATTGAGTTCATTAGGACCCTGACACAAAGGCTACTTTTATTGTATTGTCAGAAATGTTTACAGACAAAACTTAGTTGTTGTGATTTGACTCTTTTATTTCCTTTAATCTATATTATAACTTCACTATTCCAACTTTTGACTTATTATTTTCAAATGATAGCTCAGAACTTTGATAGGAACAAAAAACATTTTACTGGAACGTTTTAATTCAAAGCACCAAAGGATTTGCTTGTAAAACTTCTTGTGAAGTTTACATTAGGCAACCGACCAAACAGAAAGATTTTTGTAAAAATAAAACGTTTTATTTTTCCTTGTGTAAAAGGCTTTTTAGCTTTAAAGCATGGCAGTGGAAGTGTAATGATTTGTTGTTGTTTTTTTTTATAATTGCAAAATTCCCAAATTGTTTAAAAAAAAGAAATTCAATGGTTTATGAACAATTTATTAACTTAGAAAATCAAATATGGTGGCGTAGTGGATAGCATTCACTGTGGTTCAAATCCCATTCATGGGTTTTCTTTGTGCACTACAGTTTCCTCCTGCAGTCCAAAAACATTCTCTATAGCAGTGTTTTTCAACCAGTGTGCCGCGGCACACTAGTGTGCCGTGGGAAATTGCCCTCATTAACTGATCTAAAAGCAATTACCATCTCCAGGAAATCAGCTCTTTGTTCATCCAAACAGGCCCTGATAAAACACTGAGAAGTTAAGAATATGAAATATCATAAAATTATTTTTTTTGTGTGTTTATATGCTTCTATTAAAGACACTTTGATAACAATGACGGTACAGCGATTTAGCTGCAGCTATAACTGTGTAAGGAAAAGTCCCGCCCCTTTAACTGTCTCCACCAATCATTCTTTTTTTTTTTTTTTTTTTTTTTTTTTACTTGTCCTGTCCAACAGCTGGGCAGACAGATGAGAGCTGAGGGCCTCTTGTGTTGGACATATTTTACTTTAACAAGAGGGGTTATTAATCTTCAGACAAACCAAAGGTATGTCTGAATAAACCCCTTTTGTAGTTGAGGCCAAACTTTATTAATTTCAATCGTGTCTGAAAACCTTTGGTGTTGGACCGGACGGAAAAGGAAAGAGGGGAAGAAGAGAGAGGGACGTTAGAGAGAGGGGGGGTAGGAGGGTGATAATAGGAGGGGAAGGGGGATAAGACCATGAAGCAGCATAAAGCAACAAGTTTACTGGTTGTTAATCATTATAGTAAGGTTCAAATGTAGTACAAAAAGGGCGGAGCCTGTCCACACACCCACTCAAATGTTATAAACACACCTGCTAGCAGCAAAAAATGTCCACCTGTCGACATATATACAAAACAGATAGTGTTCACACGCATACTTATGCCTTAAAACCAACTAGTGTGAAATATTTCAGTCATTCAGTCATGCAAACTGTTAGTGCAAAGGTGAGCTAACACCTGTGCTCAGGTGAGTGTTTATGTTCTTCTAAAATGTATGGTGGAACGTGAAAAGAAGGAGGGAGAGTGCCCAGCCATCCCCACCCCCAGACCCCCACCGCAGCAGCGGCAGCCGGAATCCCCCCAACGCCACACGGGAGCCGGCAGGGAACAACCGCCACCCGGGCGACCAAGCCCACCACCCAGGCCAGGGCCAGCAGGACCGCCGCAAGGCCCCTAGAGCCAGAGAGCAGGGAGGCACGGAGGGAAAGAGAGCGCCGCCCCAGCCCAACCAGGAGAGCAGCCCCCCCGCTGCGCCGGGAGAACCCAACGCAGGGCCCCACCGGAGAAGGACACCCACAGCCCCAGACGAGCACCCCACCACCACCCAGGAGTTCCGGGCATCCCCCTGCCCCAACCCCAGGTACGAGTCAGGACCCCCCAAGGGAGACCCGCTCCGCACTCCAGGCAGCCATCCGCCCGGCCCACGGTTGGTCCAGGGAGGAGCAAGGCAGGGCCCCGCCGCCCCCACCTAGGAGGGGGGAACCCCGGTGAAAAAAGAGGGCCCACAAGGGGTGTTGTAAATATGGCCCGACCAGGCTCGGCCACAGTTGGAAATTTGGCGGGGCCCAGCACTCAGGAGCAAGGACCAGAACCCACCCCCCAGGGACACGAACACCCCCGGCTCAGATGTAATGTGAACCCCCCCACCGCGCGGAGAAAGCAACCGCCGGGCCCAGGAAGTCGGCACCCCGAGGCAAAGGGGTCCGTACCCCCCACCAATCATTCTTGAAGGCTTAATCACATGTCATCAGTCTGACCAATCAAAAGTGGTTAAAGTATTCACTTCCTTGTTTCGATTTAGCGTAAAAAAGTCTCTCTGTTCTAAGAAAAATACCAGCTAAAGCTCGTCTTTAGCGGTATAGCTTTCCACAGAATCTGGTATCAGACTGTGGAACAAGTGAACAAAACAATGAAGCTCAAAGACGCTGGTCTTTCTGCGGTCAGCGGATTATCGGTACTACATCTCCCATGATGCATTAAAGTGACTGTCTTAGCGGACAATGAGTCTCTCCTCTTAACGTCTTAAAATAACGAACACACATCAAACAGTTTTTGAATCTTTTGACTTCATTTTTAATACATCTTTTAGAAAAAAAAAACATCTGCAGCTTCCAGCTTTTTTTGCAACAGTTATCACAAAAATGCATGTGAGATTGCAGAGGGGCTTGGATCAATACAGACTATGAGCTTTTTCTTTTTTTTTTATCTATCTATTTTTTGGATGCTGGTGTGCCGCGGGGTTTTTGTCAAGGTTAAAGTTTGCCGTGGCTCAAAAAAGGTTGAAAAACACTGCTCTATAGGTCGATTGGTGATTTTTAATTGTACCTTGTTAGTGTTAAAGTTTGTGTGTTTAACATAGGTATACATTCTTTAACGTATATATTACCTAACATCTTAATTCGCAATATGTGCTAAATTTTGTAAAAATTTATTTTTTTCCCTGATTTTTGTACAACAGAAACAATTATGGTGCAAATTAATTGAATGCTTTTATCCTAAACAGAGGGTAAAACATTATTTGGTCGTTTAAGAGACTCAATTCAATAATAATGCAAACTTTAGTAAAAATGTCGTTTTTAGTGTTTATAGATGCACTTCAAAAAAACTTATGGGCTTTTGTTTTATTCATTCATTCATTCATTTCCTTAACCGCTTTTCCCTTTCGGGGTCACGGGGCTGCCTGAGCCTATCCCGGCCTCTTGTGGGCGAAGTGGCTATTATTTTAATAAAATAGATTTTTTGAAAATGGTTTAAGCCCTAAAGCACTCTCCGACCTTTTCAGGCCATTGACCGGACTGATGTCAAACAATATTTGGGGTTTCCGAAAAACCTATTTTTCCTGTTAAAATGCTACTACGAGAAATTTAGTTTAAAAAAAATTGTCTTTTTGCAGATGACGAGGATTTGGTGATTGAAAATTGCTAATTTGTAGAAGTTGTTTATGATTTATAAAATAAAAAAAATTCTTAAACTGCCATTGCTGTTTTTTTCTTCTCTAGAATGCCATAACATTGAGAGCTCAATCGCATCTCAGATCATCTTTCAGAGCAAATGCATTTTGCGTATGTTGTTTTTATATAAATCCTGATTCCTTGTGTATTTGCTCAGTGTCAGAAAAAAAAAATGGAAATAATGAGAGTTAGTGTATGCATTCTTTCTTCTATCTAAGGCCCGGTACCAAGTGGCCCAAGGGCTGGTACCGGTGCACGGCCCGGGGGTTGGGGACCACATCCCTAAAGAATGCCTTTTTGTCTAAGCTGGACGTTTTTCTTCTTGTGGATTTACAAAACTACACCATACGGTGGCATAACTTTTAACTGAGGGGAGAGGGAAGGCTAAAAGGTAGTTTGGGTTTTTACTGTAATATTATGTTTTTTGTTTTTAATGTTGAAGCGCTTTGAGCTGTGCAATGCATGTGAAGCGCTATTTTATAAATTATGTTTGATTTGATTTGATGAGATTTTCTGTATCACTAAGAGTGGAGGTGGAGTCTTAATGTCAGCCATTACTTCTATCACTTCATTTTCATAAGGCTTTTCTTTCTTGACCTCTGCCCAGAGATGTCTCCTTAGACAAATCCCGTCACCCTACATCCACTTTTTGAGCGCATTTGGATCAAGATGGAACGTCGAGACCCTGCTGCTTTTTTTATTTTATTTTTTATTTCTCTCCATCCTGCCGGGTTGGTTTGAGGACAGTCCGCTGAGTCAGCACATCCACGCAGCTGTACAGAGGATCTGATTTAAACCACCGCCGAACCAGGCCTCAACTTTCATTAGCCGTTGTCATTATCCCTGGGCCGCTGTCTGACAGATGGCATTGTGGGAAATCGGATTTTATGGCAGGTCATCTTTCATATCCAATTTCTTTTCCCATTTGATGAGAAGTTCTCGCTCTAGTCAAGATTCATTTTGCAGTTTGAATATTGATCGGACCTCGCATGTTCTCCGTCCACCGTGTCTCATCTCCTTTTTTTTCCCCCCTCGACGAAAATCTACTGCAGGTCTCTAAAGAGCTAATGTTCCTTTGTTCTTTTAAATCACTCTGTCGCTTTTCTTTCATCTAATTTGATATAAAGCAGCCCATCGTGGAAAAAGGAATAAATACCGTATGTGCTTAATTTGAACCCGGTTAACGTCCTCGCATTCATCAGTTTGCAATTTTCGAGTCTGTTTGAATACAATCATTGTCTCTAATTACTACTGGGCCTCATTACTGGAGTACATTTAAATTTGGCTGAATCAGTTATGCAATAAAAACAAGTTTAATTGCAGATACTGTAGGAGCACAGCGGGGCTATAATGTAACAGCCGACCCTTCGAGAGATGCAGAAGTTATCACAAGCCGGCCTCTTAAATTAAACCCAGGGCTTTGAAAAATTGCCGTCCATCTCTGAGCCATTCCTCCCGTCCGTTAGGGGTGAAAAACGTGCCGGCGTTTTGCTGTTCGACCTTCACTCCGTGGAGCACGGCAGAGACTGGGATCGCTGTAGATGCTCGCTGGACCCGACTGTTGTGGAACTCCACCAGCTCACGCTGACAGGTGTGCCGCCGGAACGTGAAGGACAGTAATGAGCCGATGAAAATTTTCTGTTCGGTCTAATGAGAAGATCGTGTTTTACTAGGAGTTGCTCGCAGCCGAAGAACGCAAGATAAGCAGAGCTTCAGATTTGAAGAAAGAATGCTGGAAGCGAGGTTAGATCAACCGATTTTCCTCAAGGAAATACACCTTAATGATATTTCTCCAGTTTCCCATGTTCCTTCTTCCTGATGTTCCCATCGCTTGGCACTGCGTCATCCACCACAACGGCTTTCCTCTGTTCTTTATCCACCACTACAATGTCTGGTTGGTTCTCCATTACCATCCTATTAGTTTGAATCTGGAAGTCCCACAGGATCTTTGCCCTCTCATTCTCTACCACCTTCGGAGGTGTTTCCCATTTTGACAGTGGGGTTTCCAGTTCATATTCTGCACACATGTTCCTGTATATTATTCCAGCCACTTGATTGTGGCGCTCCATGTATGCTTTACCTGCCAGCATCTTACATCCTGCAGTTATGTGCTGGATTGCTTCAGGCGCCTCTCTACATCTTGGGTGATGTGTTCATGACATCCAGATTATAAGAAGGGTATTTATCTGTAATAACAAGCTTGAAATATATGGCGCTGATCAGAACAATGAGAACAAGACAAATATAAATATCTGATTCTGATCGAGTCTGAAACTAGGTGACATCTGATCAAGTGTATTCATAAATATTGATATATTTTCACCTATACATGGTATATATGAAACATTGATTGAAACATTGTAAAACAGACAAAGAAGAATATGTCAAAAAGTGTTAATTGAATTGCTTAAAAAGTAACTAAAGTGGGAGGAAGCAAATCTATGTAATCCCGCCCCCAAATATGTATGTAGTGTATGTACATACCTTTAATACATTTTAACCGAAGAGAAACAGGTTTGTCATGGCAGGATGTAACACTATCTGAGGTGATCACACATGATCTGATGGAAATCTCAATGTGAACCTGTCTATTATCTAAATCCTCAGTGGAGCTGTCACCATGGCAACCCACAGTGTCCGGAGACAGATGCTTGTTTCCTTTTCAGCACTAGTAAACTCTATTATTTCCCGTTCTATAAATGTTGTTTATTTACGTCTTTCCAGATGAATGTTGTTAGCTAGCTTCCTTTTTTTCTTTCTTTTTTTCCTTTTACAAAAGTACCTCTTCGTTTTCAACAATTCTATTCCCCAAGAGCTGGAAGATCAGGGATTCGTTTCTGGACAATGCATGGCAGGAGCCAGTCACAAAAAGCCCTTAAGCAACCTAACAGAGCATGAAACAGAGAAGCTTCATTGGTTGACTGGCTCTCCCCAGGGCCAAAGTGAAGGCTGAGCATCACAATTCTGGAAGATGTATGTGTCTACGTGTGTTTTCATGTGGTTAGGGGTTTGTCTACTTTTCATCACCTGTTCAGTTACTAAGGAGACCGCAGCTCCTCCTTTCAGGCGGTGGAGCGAGACATCACCGTGTGCAACAATGTGGAAATGAGCTGCGATTGGGTAGAAGATGATCCCCAGCTTGTTCCACGTTGTAACGCTGCAGCTGGCTGCCAAACCCGGGCGTCCTGGGAACATCTCCCCAGGTTCTCAAGAGGTTCTCTGGCAAAAGATGGACTAAAAGAAGATTTCTTCTGCAATGCTGTCAGCAAAGCATCACAGTTTTATGGTGCCGTGATGAGTTTACTTTGCTGCTGTGAATCTGTGCTTTGGTGGTTTTAGAGCCAAAACAATGTAAAACAAAATAAAAATAAAATATTTGAGTTTGATTTCCTTTAAAAGACATTTTTGTTCCTTCGAATACTTGTAACTTATGCTATTTTTGGCCTTTCTGCTCACAAACAAAAAAAAGGAGAAAGAAATATTCAGTAACATTTTGTCTGACAACATAAGAACCAAGAAGTCAGTCAGTAGTACAGACACTATGAACGTCATTGCACTGATTTACGTTGATTGTGTAAACACTTCACTACTGTAAATTGTTGTATATCAGCACAAGGCCGCTTTTCTCCACTTCAGAATATGCAGGAATTACGTTAAAGGGCCTATATCATGCAAAATTGAACTTTTATTTAATGTTCAAGCCTCACCAAAAACCACCCCAAAGCGGTATTTTGATCTATTCACGCATTTCTAATTATTCTTCTAAAAAGCTGCACTCTGAGCACCAGCCCCTCCCAATCCACAGAAATAAGGGGGGATGGGAAGTAGATAGGTGAAAAACCGCCCCTTTCAGGAAGATTCTGTGCTGCCAGCTCCGCCCCCAGGCTAACATACACACCCACTTTCTCTGTGCAGCTAGCGGTGGTCAGCTAAAACCCTTTTTTTTTACTCACAATATACACATCTATCTTTGCAAAAGTTTGGATGTTGTTTGCTTTCGTGGGCTAAACTGAGACACGCTACCGAGGCCAAGTCTAGCATGACGTCATGAAATGGGCGGTCACCACAAGGAGCAAAAGGCGGGGACTCAGAGATCGAGTCGTCTTACCTCCTGTAAAAACGAGTTGCTAAAATAACATATTTCTTGTGAATAATCGTTCATTATCATATGGATGCCGTTTACTCTGAAAGGTTTAACAAAAGTATGATAGGCCCTTTAATTGTGTAAACCGTTAAAGAATTACAGTAAAGTCAAAAGTATGTAAATACCATGCAGCCCCTTTTTATGTCTACAACCACCAGATTTTCTTTTTTTTCTAGCTATCCTTATGTCTGTATTTTTTTTAAAGCTTTCAACAATAAAGAAAATTCTATTCAGTCCTGCCCAGGAAGTGCTTCACTCTTATTTTCCTTTTTTATCATTTCGTCTTATTCAGGCTCTGAACTGCGGATGTAAAAAGTTTATGTAAGATGGTTGTTTAATTAATGAAGTTTGTTGTTACCCTGGTAAAATCATGTATTACTGTTTGATCAAACTGCTCCTAAGTACTGATTTTGAATTATAGATAAAAGACGGCTTGTGTTTTTTATTTTTTATTTTTTGTGATCTGAAGCGCTCTTTGATCTTATTTTCATGACATCTGAGTACAGTTTGACTCCAGTTTTTTTTTACATTCATCATAGTCTGGCAATTCTACAACAAAAAAGTTTGTTAATGGGAATATGAAGGATTTGTTCAGAGCCTTGGACATCACATTTCTCTCTAAAATTAGCATTTTGTGCAATAAGTAGTATTTTGTGCACACAAGTTAGAATTTGTTTCACACAAGATAGTACTTGTTAATTTGTGTGCCAAGTTTTTATATTGTGTACACAACTCTATTTTGTCTACAAAAGTTAGTATTTTGTGGATACATGTTAGTTTTTTGTGGAATCAAGTTATTATCCTATCCACACAAGTCAGTATTTTGTGCATGCAAGTTAGTAAATTGTTTAGACAACTTTGTATTTTGTGCACACAACTTTGTATTTTGTGCACAAAAGTTAGTATTTTGTGTACAGAACTTAGTATTTTGTGCATGCAAGTTAATATTTTGTGCAATTGAACTAGTATTTTCTGCACATGTTAGTAGTTGGTACAGAAGAAAGAATCAAAATGTGTGTACGTATGGATGAATGCAAGAATTTTGAACGCAGAAGCTTGAAACGGTTGGATTGGAAGTGGCAGCTTGAACACACGTCACAGAAGATTTGTGTGAATGTAGCTTAAGAGAGAGCGGCACTTCTTCTCCTGCATTTCTGTAAGCAAACACTGATACAGTCACCTACAGCGCCCCCTAGTGGTTATTATTATTTATTTGTTAAAGATCATGTTTAATCCCGCCTGAAAAAATACTCTACTTATCCTCTCTAATATATGGTATACCCATGTACATACATTCATACGTACTCATATGTACACCATATACCATATTTGCTATGCTATTTTACCAAGTTTATTTTTCTTACATTTAGGTCATGAATGTTTCTATAGAAAACTTTTTGGTGAAGAAAATAATACTCTAAGGACCCCTAAGGCCACAGTTGTACTGTTTAATAAAATGCCTACGTAAAAATTCATGAAGCTTAACGACTTAATTTCTGACAGTTGGATAAGTTGTTAACTACTCTTGAAATAAACCTGCAGTGAAGCAAAAAATTATTTTCATAAAGGTTCCTTTTCCATCTTTTAAAATCTTTACAGACTTCCAGAACAGCCTGACCATGTTAAACCTTCCGGCGTCCACAGGACAATATAAATGAAGGAGACTGTCTGCGTGCAGCACCCATTCAATTACTGTCTGAGATATTAAAGTCTGCCAAATGATGGACAGCTCTGCACCCCGGCAGAAAAGGATCTGAGGCCTAGAGTGGGATCTGCGGTGAGGAATGAAGAAGAATTGATTTCGATGCAGAACTGCCAGGTGAGGCTCGTGGAATTATCTTCAAACAGCAAAAATAAAAATAAAAAGCGATTGTGTTGCATATCCCATAAGTCAGATTTCCAGCTGCATTCATCATGTGAGGCGTGTGCCACAGCAGTGGTTTGACGTTTACAAAGCAAGAAAAAACAGATTTCCTCTTCTTCTTTTTTTTTTTTTACAAAGTAAGAAGAAATAAATCACCACCAAGGACTTTTATTCCTGGGACACTTTTATAAGAAGAGACACTTCCTTCGCTCCAAAACCTTGTGAATTTCCTGGAAAATCAACTCCAAAGATCAAACCTCTTTTCTTGGATGCAGATTATTATAATAATTTTTGCTGCTAAATAAATAAATAGAAGAAAATGAGGCTGTTGGGATATTCTGTCTGATGAAGGAACAAAAATAAAGTTCTATTGATGCTAAGCTCTTAAGATTGCCATGGAACAGAGTGAAATTGGAGTCCAAAAGGCCCTGCAGCTGCAATGAGGAAGGGCCATTGTTGAACTTCAAAAGCCCAATATACACTCCAATAGTTTTAGTTCACCATGTCTTGACAAATGCAATATGAGATTGCAAAGAACAAATGCAGTATGCCTAATACAAGTATTTCAGATTGATCTTTTCATAGAAATTGGTGTTCACTTTTTTGTTTATATATTGCACAGTATCTTAGCTGTTTCTAGCACAGCGCTTTTCTGGACTGAGAGGTCTTAGGTCTTTTCAGGTATCTGTTGTAGCCACTCCTCCAGCTTGGGGGTTACTGCCCCGAGTGCTCCAATTACCACAGGCACCACTGTCACCTTCACTTTCCAGGCTTTCTCCAGTTCTTCTCTGAGTCCCTGATATTTCTCCAGTTTCTCATGTTCCTTCTTCCTGATGTTCCCATCGCTTGGCACTGCCACATCCACCACAACGGCTTTCCTCTGTTCTTTATCCACCACTACAATGTCTGGTTGGTTCACCATTACCATCCTATCAGTCTGGATCTGGAAGTCCCACAGGATCTTTGCCCTCTCATTCTCTACCACCTTTCGGGGTGTTTCCCATTTTGACCTTGGGGTTTCCAGTCCATATTCTGCACACATGTTCCTGTATATTATACCAGCCACTTGATTGTGGCGCTCCATGTATGCTTTCCCTGCCAGCATCTTACATCCTGCAGTTATGTGCTGGATTGTTTCAGGTGCCTCTTTGCACAGCCTACACCTTGGGTCTTGTCTGGTGTGGTAGATCTGAGCCTCTATCGCTCTGGTGCTCAGGGCTTGTTCATGAGCTGCCAGGATGAGCGCTTCAGTGCTGACCTGTAGGCCAGCCCTTTCTAGCCATTGGTAGGACTTCTTGATATCAGCCACTTCAGTTATGGTCCGGTGGTACATCCCATGCAGGGGTTTGTCCTCCCATGAGCATCTGTCCTACAGCACTGTATCCTCTGCTCTCCATTGTCAGAGACATTCACTAAGCACACTGTCAGTTGGGGCCTTGAGCTTGATGTACTCTGCTCTCCATTGTCAGAGACATTCACTAAGCACACTGTCAGTTGGGGCCTTGAGCTTGATGTACTCATGCATCTTGGATGTTTCATCCTTGATAGTGGCTTCTACGCATCTTAGTCCTCAGCTTCCTTCCTTGCGGCTAGCATACAGTCTCAGGGTGCTGGATTTGGGATGGAACCCTCCATGCATGGTGAGGAGCTTTCGTGTTTTAACATCCGTGGTCTGTATTTCTTCTTTTGGTCATCTTATTATTCCTGCAGGGTATCTGATAACTGGCAGTGCGTAGCTGTTTATTGCTCGGGTCTTATTCTTGCCATTGAGCTGGCTTTTCAGGACTTGACTTACTCGTTGGAGTTATTTAGCTGTTGCAGCTTTCCTTGTTGCCTGCTCCAGGTTGCCATTTGCCTGCGAAATTCCAAGGTACTTGTAACTGTCCTCAATGTCTGCTATTGTTCCTCCTGTGAGTGAGACCCCTCCTGTGTGGACTACCTTGCCTCTCTTTGTCACCATCCGGCTGCATTTCTCGAGCCCGAATGACATCCCAATGTCAGTACTGTAGATCCTGGTGGTGTGGATCAGGGAGTCAATATCACTCTCTTAGCATATAGCTTGATGTCATCCATGTAGAAGAGGTGACTGATGTTGGCCCCATTTCTGAGTCGGTATCCATAGCCAGTCTTGGTGATTATTTGGCTGAGGGGGTTCAGACCTATGCAGAACAGCAGTGGGGACAGAGCATCACCTTGGTATATCCCACATTTGATGGACACTTGTGCTGGTGGCTTCCCATTGGTTTCAAGGGTGGTTTTCCACAGCGTCATTGAGTTTCCTATGAAGGCTCTTAGAATCCTGTTGATGTTGTACAGCTCCAAACATTCAGTGATCCACGTGTGTGGCATTGAGTCATAGGCTATCTTGTAATCAATCCAGGCTGTGCACAGGTTGGTTTGTCGTGACTTGCAGTTTTGAGCGACTGTTCTGTCAACCAGGAGTTGGTGTTTGGCTCCTCTGGAATCTCTACCAATGCCCTTCTGTGTGTTGCTCATGTATTGATCCATATCCCTATTTATCTTTGTTGCAATGATGAGCATCCATGTTGTGGAGAGACAGGTTATTGGCCGGTAGTTGGAGGGGACAGCACCCTTTGAGGGATTCTTCTGGATTCGCCCTTCCGTCAGCCATTCGGGGTGAGTCCCATCTTTTAACAGCTGGTTTATTTGTGCTGCCAGGCGTTTGTGGGGTGCGGTGAGCTTAGCCAGAAGACATGTATCATGTCAGGGCCCGGTGCTGTCCAGTTCTTCATACCTGAGACTCTTTCTTGGATGTCTGCCCCTGTGATGGTTACTGGATTCTGTTCAGGGAGGTTGCTATGTTCTTTTCTCAGAGAGACCAGCCACGGGTCATTGCTGTTATGTGCTGTCTCTTTCTCCCATATACTTTTCCAGTACTGTTCAGTTTCTAGCCTTGGTGGGTCTGCTCGGCTGTTCTGACACAGCCACTGAGCATACACTTTCGCAGGTTGAGTTGCAAACAGCCTGTTCATCCATCTGGCTTCATTATCTCTTGTGTACCTCTTTAGGCGGCTGCTCAAGGCTAGGAGCCTTTGTTTGGCAGTTTCCAGTGCTTCAGGTATGGGCATCTGGCTGTATCTCTTAGGTACTTGCTTTCTCATTGTACCTCTTTGAGCCTCTGTCAGCTTACTCACATCCCTTGGGGTTGCCTTGATTTTGGCCTCTAACCGTTGCTTCCATAGTGGGTATTGTATTCTCCCATGGTTGCTCTTATAGCTAAGCATCTCAAGAATCTACTGCTGGAGTGTGAACCAGTTCATTGGTTTCTGTGATTGTTGTGGTAGAAATTGCCCTCAATGCTCCATTCACAGTTTCCAGAAGACTTTCAGGCGGTACATCACTTAACGGTTCTAGCTGGTGTCGAGGTTGCCTAGTGTTCATTCTAGACACGAATTGTCTTTCAGGTCAGTTGCTGCCTCGCTCAGCATACCTGTGGTTGTTGGGGCTGTGTACCCAAGCTCAGGGTGGGAGTGTGGTATAGCCTCCTCTCTGACTTGCTGTTCTGGCTCACCCGTGGTATTGCAATTGTATTGTACCGCTTTAATCTCAGGTTGTGATAGGAGTTGCTGTTTGAGGATTTTAGAGAATTGGGCTACCAGTTGTTTGGGAGTTAGCCTTGATTGTGGCTTTAGAAGCATCCATTGATTCCACATTCTCTGCATGTAACCCTTCTGGGTGGGATTACTTGAGTAGTAGCATTCTAACAGAACCTTGTCCTCACATCTAGCCCATTTCCGTCTTGTTCCAGTAGCCCACTTTCCATCAGGATGCTCTGGAAGGAAGGAGTTTTAGGAAGTCATTTAGATATATTTCTGCATGAAGCCTTGATTTCGTTTCATTTCAATTCACCCCCACTGAAATGTTTTATTGTAGTGGGAAAGGAAAAAATAGCTGGAAAAGAAAATAGAATAAACAAACAAACAAACACAACTCATCTGAAAGGACATTTGGCATCAAATACATGAATATCTGAAGTGTTAAAATGGGGAGTGTAAAATTAAGAAAACTTGTACTTTGCTGCTCTTTTTTTCTTGTTTTGATAGAATTACATATCCGTTATTATGGCCCGCAGCAGCAGTCACTGACTGCAAGGACCATATTGTTTTCGCAGTTGGAACGACGACTTCGCCGCCTTTCAGCGAGAATTTGACCCCCGCCGCATGCTCGAAAAGTCACCAAAATGTGCACACACCTGGGATAAATTGCAAATGAATTTTCCACAAAGTCAACGTCACCCCCCCGAAGACGATGACATCACGGCCAGCGATCCCGTCAAAAAAATGAATGGGCCGAAAATCGCGTATGGGGCCGAACAAAATGTACTTCAAAATACAGTCGCGAAACCAAGACACACGTGTCGGGGATATCCCAAAGATGTTTTGAAATCATTATGGGACGGCCGCACGACCTACGGCTTGGCGGCCATTTTGTGGCGAACTCTGAGAATTTGCGATTTTCGTGTTTTCCCACAATATGGGGAAAAGACACTTTTGTTTGAGCGATTTTCACGCAATTGTACACACTTGCTGCCAGCTCCAGTCTACAAACACCCCAGAAGTGTCGTTGACCTTTGACCTTGGGAAAAGGCCGCCATCTGGAATTTTCTCAAAAAAGCACCTTTAGCACCAGATACAAACGAAAACTCGTCGTTGGAATTTTCATCAATCGTCTCGTAACTTTTCGGGCACCAACGGCCAGCTACTCTGGACAAAATGTTGGAATTAGAAGTTGTAGATTTTGAACGGCGTGCGCGTGGCGAGCTAGCAACCGTTGCCATCTTGGCTAGCTCGCACATTTTTCATCGGAACGTCGTGAAGAGGAAATATGCGATTCCTTGGCCCGCGCTGAACAAAACGATGCTACGCACGACAAGATCGATAAAGGAATGTGGGCGTGGTAAGCAAAAAACCGTCGCAAAAAAATTTGCCGACTCGGCGAAAACGAAAAAATTCGGACCTTTTTTTTTGAGAATCGACTAACGAAACCAGTATACCCTTGTCCGCGATATCCAAAGGACATTTTGAAATCATTATGGGATGGTGACACGACCTACGGTTTGGCGGCCATTTTGTGCCAAAATCTGCCATTTTGCGTTTTTCGCGTTTTTACACAATATGGAAAAATGAACTTTTTTTCGAGCGATTTTCAAGAAATTCGACTCACATGTTGCTAGAGCAAGTCCACAACTACCTCTGGAGTTTCGTCCACCTTTGACCTCGGGAAAAGGCCGCCATCTTGAATTTTCTATAAAAAACGCCTTTACCCCTGGATTCAATCGTAAACTTGTCGTTGGAATTTTCATCGATTGTCTCGAAACTTTTTGGGCATCAATGGCAAGCTACTGTGGAAAAAATGTTGGAATTAGAAGTTGTAGATTTTTAACGGCGTGCGCGTGGCAAGCTAGCAAAGTGGCGCAGTGTTATAACTGCCATGCATTTCAATACAATACAGTGAAATTTAAATGCATGCAATAATGCCTGAAACAGAATACATTGAAAAACACTGGATATGGACATATAAGGAATGTGGGCGTGGTTAGCATAAAACCACTGTTGCTAAGGACAACAAAAAGTTTACTTTTACCGATTTGTCCGAAACTGACGTCAATCTGTTCGTCCTCCCAAGGGGACCAAAACATAAAATGGTTGCTATGGAGATAAAATCAACAGAAAAGCCGCCATTTTGGACAAAGTGGGTTTTTTATCAACTTATGACATGTAGCTCTTACCAATGGAGGAATGTGTTTTTCTGAGTCAGTTGATGATGCAGATCGCTATGCTAGCACTTTTAGCTATGTTAGCATAACTAGCATAGTTAGCATAATTAGCATTTTAGGTAATGTGTTTTTCTGAGTCAGTTGATGATGCTGATCGCTATGCTAGCACTTTTAGCCAAATTAGCATAGCTAGCATAGTTAGCATAATTAGCATTTTAGGTTATGTGTTTTTCTGAGTCAGTTAATGATGCTGATCGCTATGCCAGCACTTTTAGCTATGTTAGCATTGCTAGCATAGTTAGCATAATAAGTAAAATCGGCCTTGACTAGCTTTTAATTTGTGGGCGGTGAGGGCGGTGAGGGAGGCGGTGGTGCGTAGAGTTGGGCGTGGAAGGCGGGTTGCGTCTGCGGGCCATACAACGCCGCTTGCGGCTTTAATTTTTTATTCCTTTTGTATTTCTAGGAGTGGTCTTTTTAAAAAACGTTTAGGCTTCCTTCACTTCCCTGCATAGTAGCTTGTTTTTTTTTTTGTTTTTTTTGTGAGTAAACACAAATCATTTTATGTTTTGTTTTTATACTATGTCATTATTGACATTTATGTTTCTTTAATACAGTACATGTGCTAAATAAAATAAAATAAAAGAATATTAAAGAAATATTTAAATATTTTAGTGTAGCGTGAGATGCCTCCGCACCCCCCCAGGGAGGGGCGCACCCACAGTTTGAAAACCACTGGTTTAGGTTGTCATAAATATTTAACAATGCAAGGTAATTAAATACTCTTACGTACTTTGCTATAGCCGTTTTTAAAATAACCAAGCCTACGGATGCTAATACTTTCTGCTGTGCACAAGAATTGTTTGAGCAGTCTGGCAATTTTTCAACAAAAAATTTTGTTAAGGGAAATATGAAAGCCTTGGACATGACATTTTGCTCTACAATTAGCATTTTTTTGCACTAAGTAGTATTTTGTGCACCAAAGATAGTATTTTTGTTAGGTACCGGGGCCAGGGCGGCTTGTTTTTTTTCAGTTCACTTCCGGTTTTATTTTGACATTTCCGGTTACTGGTTCCTCATCACACTTGTTTTCTTTACGTTCATTCATTGTTCGCACCTGGTTACGCAACTGTTTCCCATTCACTGTTGTGTATATATTCTGTGTGTTGTCCGGCACTTATCGCCAGATCGTTTTGATTACTACTTCGAGTTCAAGTTTGATTAGAATTAAATCTTTGGTAAACCTACTTTCTGGCGTCCTGCGCTTGTGTCCAAACACCCACCCTGACAATTTTTTTTACACAAGTTAGTATATTTATTTTCACGACTTTGTATTCTGTGTACACAAGTTAGTATTTTGTGCATATAAGTCAGTATTTTGTGCATATAAATCAGTATTTTGTGCATATAAGTCAGTATTTTGTTCACACAAGTTAGTATATTGGCTACACACCTTTGTATTTTGTGTACACAACTTAGTATTTTGTGCATAGAAGTTAATATTTTGTCCACACAAGTTAGTATTGTGGGCATGCAAGTTAGTTAACTGAAACTACGGATGCTAATACTTTCTGCTGTGCACAAGATTTTTTTGTGCAGAATCGTGTTCTATTTTCTGCACAGTCTGTTTTACTCT
>CM074507.1:8508235-8523354 GCA_037389245.1 Oryzias sinensis
CTGGGATAAATTGAAAATGAATTTTCGGCAAAGAGAACGTCACCCCCCCCACGACGATGAGATCACGGCGAGCGTTCCCGTAAAAAAAATGAATGGGCCGAAAATCGCTTATGGGGCCAAAAAAAAATATTTTGAAATACAGTTACGAAACCAAAACACGCGTGTTGGAGATATCCCAAAGAAGTTATGAAATCATTATGGGGTGGCCACACGACTTACGGCTTGGCGGCCATTTTGTGGCGAACTCAGAGAAATGGCGATTTTCGTGTTTTTTGACAATATGGGAAAACGACACTTTTGTTTAAGCGATTTTCACGAAATTGCACACACATGCCAATACCATGATTCTACAACTACCGAAGAAGTTTTGTTGACCTTTGACCTTGGGAAGGGGCGGCCATCTTGAATTTTCCTAAAAAAGCACCTTTAGTAACGGATACAAACGAAAACTCGTCCTAGGGATTTTTATCGATCTTTTTGAAACTTCTCGGGCATCAATGGCAAGCTACTGTGGACAAAATGTTGGAATTAGAAGTTGTAGAATTTGAAACGCGTGCGCGTGGCGAATTCGCAACCGTCGCCATTTTAGCTAGCTCGCACATATTTTATCGGAATAGCCTGAAACTGAAATATGCGATACCCTGGCCCACACTGAACAAAACGATGTCACATACGATAAAATCGATAAAGGAATGTGGCCGTGGTAAACAAAAAACGGTCGCAAAAAAAAGTGCTGACTCGGCAAAAAAAAATTTTTTCGGATTTTATTTTTAAGAATCGGCTAACGAAACCCAGATAACTTTGTCGGGTATATCCAAAGAAAGATTTGAAATCATTATGTGATGGCGACACGACCTACGGTTTGGCGGCCATTTTGTGCCAAAATCTGCCATTTTGCGTTTTTCGCGTTTTTACACAATATGGAAAAATGAACTTTTTTTCGAGCGATTTTCACGAAATTTGACTTGCATGTCCGTAGCCTAAGTCTACAATCACCTCTGGAATTTCGTCGACCTTTGACCTCGGGAAAAGGCGGCCATCTTGAAATTTCTATAAAAAACACCTTTACCACCGGATTCAAACGTAAACTTGTCGTTGGAATTTTCATCGATTGTCTCGAAACTTTTTGGGCATCAATGGGAAGCTACTGTGGAAAAAATGTTGGAATTAGAAGTTGTAGATTTTGAACGGCGTGCGCGTGGCGAGCTAGCAAATTGGCGCACTGTTATTACTCCCATGCATTTCAATACAGTACAGTGAAAATTGAATGCATGCATTAATGCCTGAAACTGAATACATTGAAAAACACTGGATATGGACATATAAGGAATGTGGGCGTGGTTAGCATAAAACCACTGTTGCTAAGGACAACAAAAACTTTACTTTTACCGATTTGTCCAAAACTGACGTCAATCTGTTCGTCCTCCCGAGGGGACCAAAACATAAAATGGTTGCTATGGAGATCAAATCAACAGAAAAGCCGCCATTTTGGAAAAAGTGTGTTTTTTATCAACTTATGACATATAGCTCTCACCAATGGAGGAATGTGTTTTTCTTAGCCAGTTGATGATGCTGATCGCTATGCTAGCACTTTTAGCTATGTTAGCATAACTAGCATAGTTAGCATAATTAGCATTTTAGGTAATGTGTTTTTCTGAGTCAGTTGATGATGCTGATCGCTATGCTAGCACTTTTAGCCAAATTAGCATAGCTAGCATAGTTAGCATAATTAGCATTTTAGGTTATGTGTTTTTCTGAGTCAGTTAATGATGCTGATCGCTATGCCAGCACTTTTAGCTATGTTAGCATAGCTAGCATAGTTAGCATAATTAGCATTTTAGGTAATGTGTTTTTCTAAGATAGTTGATGATGCTGATCACTATGCTAGCACTTTTAGCAAAATTAGCATAGTTAGCATAATTAGTAAAATCGGCCTTGACTAGCTTTTAATTTGTGGGCGGTGAGGGCGGTGAGGGCGGTGAGGGAGGCGGTGGTGCGTAGAGTTGGGCGTGGAAGGCGGGTTGCGTCTGCGGGCCATACAACGCCGCTTGCGGCTTTAATTAATGTTATGAATAGTATGAAGCGCCTGCTCGCTCATCGTTTATTTAATCCGTGTGGTCATTGATTTTTATGTTGAAGAACGGAGCTGGAGAGTTAGGACAGGCTAAAAACACGCGCTAACAACATTAGCCTTGCTTGTGGACACAAAATCCAGGACCGTGCGAGAGACGCAGCAATCTACATCTGCTGTCGGGGCTCTCGATCTTGGGCACGGCGCCCACACGTAACTAAGAGAGGCAGAGAGCCAGCGGGGCGAGAGCGGAGCGGCGCTTTTCACGGGGCGTCTGCAGAGCTTTCAGTCGGTCCCATATGCGCTTCAAAGCTTTCTCACAGCCAAACACCGTCTATGCATGACGTAACCCAGAGCAGTAGTGACACACGATCGGAATGACCGTTTACATGCTCCACGATCGGATAAACGATCGGTATAACCCACCTATCTCGATCGGAAAGAAATTCTGATCCGAATGAGTCTGATCGGGGCAGAGTATTCCGAACGGTGCGTTTACATGACGCATTTTCTTTCCGATCAGGCGTTCTTTCCGATTACTTTTGCCCATGTAAACGCGGCTGAGAATAAGATGCATAAAATGAAATTAAATTCATAAAATAGACTATACTAAAACTAATAGAATAAATCTTCAGTTAAAATCAACTAAAAGCTAAATTACAAAGGTGGGTCTTGAGCCTCTTCTTAAAAACCTTTACAGTCTCTGCGGCCCTGAGGTTCTCTGGGAGGCTATTCTACAGGCGAGGACCGTAATGGCAGAACGAAGCTTCACCGGAGTACCGGAGGACCTCAGGGTCCGCGAGGGCTCATATTTAAAAAGAATATCATTTAACTAAGAAGGCCCAAGACTATAAAAGCACTTATAAACCATTAAAAGAATTTTAAAATCAATCCTGAAACGCACAGGGAGCCAATGTAGCGATTTTAAAACTAGTGTAATGTGTTCCCGCCCTCTGGTCCTCGTCAGAACTCGTCCTGCTGAGTTCTGCAGTAGTTGTAGATTTGAAATAGACTTTTTGGTAGACCAGAGAGCATGGCATTACAGTAATCTAAACGACTGGAAATAAAAGCATGCATCAGCACCTCTGTGCTGGCAAGAGAGAGGAATGGGCGGACTCTGGCAATGTTTTTAAGATTATAAAATCCTTTCTTAACGACATTTTTAATGTGTGGGATAAAATTTAGCTCAGAGTCAAAAAGAACGCCCAGGTTTCTCACACATTGAGAAGGTTTAAAATTATGAAGATGTGGTAAAATCATCTCTCTCTTGTCTTCAGAACCGATGATTAAAACTTCAGTTTTGTCCTGGTTAAGCTGTAAGAAGTTTTCTGCCATCCATGACTTTATATCCAAAATACAGTCTTTAAGAGTGTTAACAGGTTCAAGGTCATCAGGAGACACGGCGATGTAAAGCTGTGTATCATCATCATAATGATGGTTATGTTAAACAAACAAACTAAAAACATCAAACATTGACACTGATCAATGTCAACATAAACATTGAACAAAATTAATCGAAAAAGGTGTTGGGTGAAGCCAAGGCTTATTTCCCCAACCCTGAATACAAACATCACATCTACCTACAAATTGTTAGAACCTTAAATCAGAAAAGAATAGAGAAAAAAAAAGAAGAGGGAAAAAAAAACACTTCTCAAAATGACCTCACAAACACCAAAGTCTCTCAGTCCAGAAGGTATTTTTGAAACATTTTAGCTTTATACATTTTCTTAAAGTGCAGTATGGATTTTGCATTTTTCAGTTCGTCTGATAATAAATTCCACATGTTGACCCCTGAACAAAAATACTATTCCTTATTGCCATAGTTCTGACCACTTTCTTTTTAAACATATCTTTACCTCGTAAGTCATAATAATTAACTTTTATTTCAAACAAACTCAGTATTTTGGCAGGTACACATTGTTTTTTAACTTTAAACATAAAAATTCCAGTACTAAGATCTACTAAATCAAAAAATTTAATTGCCCTTAATTTGGGAAATATTTGTTTTGTAGATTGATTGTATGAAGAGTGATTTACAATTCTAAGAGCTTTTTTTTGAAGAATAAAAATAGGTTTTTTATTTGACTTGTAACTATGCCCCCAGATTTCTAAACAATAGGTCAAATAAGGAATCATGAAGGAACAATATAGAATATACAATGTAGCTGTGTTTAAAAAATATTTGACTTTATGTAGGATGGCTAATGATTTGGACAATTTAGAGAGAACATAAGTTATGTGTGGTTTCCATGATAATGTATGATTCAAAATGACTCCCAGAAATTTTATTTCATTTACTCTTTCAAGAACAACATCCTCAATTTTTAACTCAGATATGTTTTCCCGTTTTCTATAGCCAAATATAATGTACTTGGTTTTATTTTTATTTAAAGACAGTTTGTTTGAATCGAACCATTGTTTGATTATGGATAATTCTTTTGTTATGTCTGAAAGAAGCTTTTCCAAGTTATCTCCTGACATCTGTTAATAAGATAACTTTCTAACCAGGAATATGCTATTCCTCTCAAACCATATTTCTGTAACCTACTAAGTAACAGAGTGTGATTTAATGTATCAAATGCTTTTTGAAGATCATAGCTGTGAAAGTCAACACCACCTCCTGATGACATCCCCAAGAGGCAACATATATAAATGAAAAAGTATTGGACCTAAAATCGATCCCTGGGGAACCCCACAACTTATTTCATGGATTCTTGAAGAGCACGGATCCATACTTACTTAAAAGTGTCGATCTGTTAGGTAAGAGTAAAACCACTAAAGAATGAACTCTCATGCATCTTACTAACTGTATTTGGATTACTTCAGCTCCAATCATGCACATAATGTAATTACTCAAAATGAAATCAGATTACTCACAATGAAATAAAATTAATGGCACTATAAAATAGTAAAAAGGTTTTGATTCATCCATTTTAGCCCTGCCAACTCATCTCACGTGAACAGAAAAAAAAATCCAACATGACCAGCAGATGGGAGCAAAACACAATGGTTGCTCGAACACAGGTATGATTACGAGACATTCAAAAGTTACTTTCAGGACACAAAGAGTAACTGCAGAGGTTAAATGATCTGCTGATTTTATTTGGGAAGTGTTCAAACAAATATATAAAAAATAAAGGTAAGCTCAGTTTCTTGTCCATAAAAAATTACTGACTCATTAATAAAGACAAAAAAATATATACTTTTTAGGTTGATAATTTCCTTAGTTTCTTTTAATGTCTTCTCACAAAAGTCCCAGTTTCTGAATATGTGACTAAGACCTAAATATCATAACATGCCAAAGATATGCTGTGTTGTCACAGCTTTCACTTGTCAGGAGACAGCATGCTCCTTAATGCAGCATCACACACACACACACACAAACACATACAAAAGTTGTTAAAGGACAGTTTTGTTAAATTACATGAACACAAGTCATGTGTTGCACCAGTAGCCTCCTAAAACTGCTATGAGCATGAGCTACACAACATTTTTGTGTTTAATGGAACCAGAACCATTTCTGTGCTGATTTATTTTTAACAACACCAACAAAAAATAAAAATAAGAAGGAACTAGTGGCTCAAAGTGTGGGACTAACACTAATACGTTTTTTTGTTTTTTTGTATCAAGAACTTGTGCAAGGTCGGTGTACCATGTGAGCTGCCACAAGCAGACGGACAACCTTAGCTGAAGATTAAGAGGCCTTAAAATACTTAAATGGATGTTTCACTTAGGCTTTAGATTTAATCAGAAACCTTTGATGAAGATGTTTGAAGACGTGCAGAAGTACATCATACATCCACGACCATTCTCTAGTATCCCCTTCATCACCATTTTTTTTATATAAATAGGTAGCGGAAGAATTCAAGTTCTCTTCAGAAGAAAAGAGAAGGGGAAACAGCACACCAAGAGTTTAAGATAGGTAGCCAAACTGTTTCTGGAGGCTCTTTTTTAAACTTAAAGTCACACCACAATTAATGTAGAACACATTTAGTCCAAATGTAAATGTAAGAACATATTTAAATGAACAATACAACCAAATATTAATTTCTCTCTGATGAGAAATAGGCATATCAAAATACATTGCTATACATGTTTACAGACAGATCCCAGTATTTTATCCTTTAAACATATTTAAAGATCACTCTGTACAGAAAAAGAGATTAAGGATTTGCAATTCACATGGGCTGCCTGATGACTAGACACAAGGGTTTGATTGCCTTAAGTGACCTTTGATGTTAAGCTCTGCTGTTGTAATGCTTGTTTGCGTTTTCTGTTTTTCGCTTTCTAAAATAAAAATACTCGAATTTGGTTATTGTTTTATGTCTTAGTAATAGTTATAGTTTGTCTTTTTTTAAGATCTACATACGTGTTTTCATAACAAAAAATATGTAAGCATAAACATCTTTAGTAAATTAATATAGATGTATTAAAAAAAATCAGGCATACAATTTGTATTTAAGGTTTGCATTTCCTGTTGTAAAATGAGTCATATGTGTTATCTTTAGATGTGGGCGGAGCGTTTAAGGAAGTGAAAAAGAAAAGCCATCTTGTCTCGCGAGAGTTGGACATCTATATACAACCGATGCTCAGTCGTCCTTATCGTTCGTCCTCAGTGCAGGGTAACGCTTACATATCTCATCTTAAAAAAGCAGTTCACATTTTCAGGTCTTACATCAGTTGGAAATCCTGTCAGTTTCTGAGACCACAAAAAGGAGTACGCGGTTCCGCAGACATATAAAAAGGTAAGTCTTTGAACATTTTTTATTGAACCCCATCGTTTCTGACGTTTTAGCTAATATTAGCAGTCCGGCTAACGTTAAGCTAGGTCACCCGGCAAGGATCACGAGAGGTCGCCTGTCGTGATAATCATCATGACTGTTTTACAGTATCACTTCCCGAACTATGATTTTGTTTCTGATTTGTGGATATTCATGTAGACTTAACCAGACTTAGTAGTAATTGAATTTATGTAGAACATTTAATTCCTTTCGACAACTTCCGCGTAGGGCACGATTAAGTAATAAAAAATAAATGTTTGTTTAACCGCAACCGAGGCTTTCTATAGCTTTATTAATATTTACATACATAATGTTATTGTTCTATATTAATGTTTTATATCAATTTTAAAAGATCCGTTGTCAATATAATTGTCTTTCTTTGTAGTTTATATTTTAAAAAAGGCTGACAACAATACAGTAATACAAATAAAACTGCTAAAAGAGATTAACGCATTACTATTATTTAATTTTTTTTCTGGAGAAAAAAAAGCCGGGTGGTGCGTTTTGTCCAGTGTTTCATAAAAGTTATTTCCCAAAAAGGGCTTGACAATGATATTTAAAGTTGTTGCTAATAACTTTTTTGTATACAAAATTTCTTAATAGATTTATTTTAGGTGTCATTGCATGAATCCTGGAGCAAAAATCAAAGGGATAAATTTGGGAACAATTAAAAAGAAAAAGAAAGAAAAACATCACTTAAGTTGGAGATAATATGTGATGATGTTTTATTATTACTGAACAAGCTGTTTATTAACCCACCATTTTTTCCCCTTAGAAAATACAAACAACATGAAATATAATCATTAAACACTAATGTAACATTTTTAGGTTGTTGTGGTAAAACTTGAAGGTCATCAATTCATTCTGAATATAGCTCATCTGAAATTATTGGCATGTGCCCCCCCCCCCCCCATATTTGTGCTCTCAATCAAACTTTATTCTTTATTATCATCACCGATGCATGAAACAGAAGCTTGATATCTATTATGTTGTTATCAACTCTTATAACACCTTTGTGAATCAAAGGTGTCCGCTGTACTTTATGCATTTTTCCTGAAGTCTCATATCTTTCTTTTAGAGTTCCTGGCAGTTGAAGGTCCCATTCACCATGGAAGTGATAGTGCGTCGATGCCCATTTTTGGCCAGTGTCCCTCAGGCTTTCTTCCAGCAGACAAAGAAGTCTCTGGTCACATATGCTCAACGATGCCCCATTATGATGGAGCTCGCTGCTAAACCCATGGCCCCTTCCATGGCCCGGGCCCTCTGCTCCTCATCGTCTCATCAGCAGACTGGTTCAAATAACGTTGAAGGTGAAGAAGAAAGAAGGATCCAAATAAAATATTCTCCCTATCATGCTGGAACACTGCAAATAAACTGGAAATCTTTCCCTCTTGCAGCTCCTAAACAAGAAGAGGAGTCAAAACTGCCTTCTGGCCATCCCATGCCATCTCAAGGCCAGAATGTGGGCTCAAAATGCCCCTTTCTGGCTGCTGAAATGAAGCAGAAGAACAGCGCTGTTTTCCGTCAGGTTGCCATGGAGTTCCAGGAGGATGTACAGGAAGTGCGCACCGTCCAGAAAGGTAAGATTTCTCCCACAATCCTCGTGTGTTTGCCGGTTGTTCCTCAATGCATATAAGTTGACTAATTCTTTCATTCTTTAAACTGTCTAGCTAAAGTTTCATCCACCCAGTTGAAGGAGACATCCTTGGCCAGTACCAATAAAGCAGAGGAGCAGTCAAACCTAATGAAGACCCTCCTGAAGCAGCGCCCTAAGAGAGTCAGCCACTTGCTTCAGGACAACATGCCTGGAAGAAGTAGGATTTCTGTTTTTCTTGTTTCTAGATGAGTGGAAGTGGTGGCTGTATGTCATGTTTACTACTGCTAAACAGTTTTTACATTCATGTTTTGTGTCAAAAGTTGGGTAAAATTTCCATCTTGCTTTGTCATCTTGCTTTCTATATTGAGATTTTGTCTGCCTGTTTTGCCACAGTGTCCCGTTTCCAGTACGATGACTTTTTTGAGAAGAAGATTGAGGAGAAGAAGAGCGATCACACGTACCGCGTGTTTAAGACGGTGAATCGTCTGGCCACGGAGTTTCCGATGGCTGACGACTTCACGGGCTCTTTAGAGGACAAGAGGGAGGTGTCCGTCTGGTGCAGCAATGACTACCTGGGCATGAGTCGACACCCTCAAGTTGTGCAATCCATAATGTGAGTAATGCGGGAGACGTTGGTTTGGAACGGATGACATTTGAGCTACTTTCTCGGGTCAATGTCTGTTATGTAATGACACAAATATTTCCCCCTTATTTCCACTAATGATTAAACCTGTCAAACTGTGAGAGCTGAGTGTAAGCAGATGGAACAAGAAAAATTGTATTTAGATGCGTCTAAACATCTTTTAAGCTTTGTTTGTGTGGGTGCAGAGTATTTGTTGGCCTTAATTCAAACATTTTACGTCTCGTGTTTGTTTTAGTAGGCTTGATTATACTCACCATGGCTTTTTTTGTTCTCTGCTTGTCCTCTTTTATTCAGGGATACTTTACAAAAGCATGGCTCAGGGGCAGGGGGTACCAGGAATATCTCTGGAACCAGTAAATTCCATGTGGAGCTGGAGCAGGAGCTGGCTGACCTGCACAAGAAGGATGCTGCGCTGCTTTTTACTTCCTGTTTCGTCGCCAACGACTCTACCCTTTTTACTCTCGCAAAGATGCTGCCCGGTCAGTCGAGTTTTCTGTGAGAGAATATCAGGATTGTTTTTTTGAAAGGTACTTTTTCCTAACACGCCATCTCTCCCGAATCAGGTTGCGAGATCTACTCTGATGGGGGAAACCATGCCTCAATGATCCAAGGCATCAGGAACAGCGGAGCCAAGAAATTTGTATTCCGCCACAATGATGTTGCTCACCTCCGAGAGTTGCTGCAAAAGGGAGACCCCAGCAAACCAAAGATTGTGGCTTTTGAGACCGTCCATTCCATGGACGGTGAGTTTTTTTTCTTTAGAATTTACCTTTGCAGTTAACATTAGTCCAGCCTCCTGAAGCTATGTAGACCCGCATGTGGCGCCTTTTGCCCATGTGGTTACACTAGACTTTTTGTACTGTTTACTAGCGCATGTTGGCCCGCCTCCAGTTGGAAGAGACTTGGCGTGAATTGTCAAAGCGGTGCAAATCTTCCTCCAGGCTTATTCCTATAAATGAAAGACTTGTGGTCATAGAAATATGTCTGGGCAGTAACCACATTTCTTCATTTCTCCTCCATGATCAATTTTCAAACTGTTGGCACCTCCTGGAATTAAAAACGACATCCACATGCCACTACCAAATCGGAGTCCCTGATTGGTCACATTTTAAACCTGGCTTAACAGTTAACGTGCGTTCAGTGGCCGTGCGTTTTTGACGTAGAGCCCGGAAGTGGCCGTTAAAAGCCTGTGCAGCCACGCTGGAACACAGGAGTTTTGAAGGCGGAAGCCCGAAAGCCGCATTTCCACATAGACTCTTCATCGGAAGTGGTTGCTTGAACTCGAGGGCGGTGTGAACGTTGCTTAACCTAGACATTTCTGTTTTGAAGACATCCTTCATCTCACCCGTCCCATGTTTGTATTACTGCGCACAGGAGCCGTGTGTCCCCTGGAAGAGATGTGCGACCTGGCTCACGAGTTTGGCGCCATCACCTTTGTGGATGAAGTCCACGCCGTCGGCCTGTACGGGGCCAGAGGAGGGGGCATCGGGGACCGGGACGGCGTCATGCACAAAATGGACATCATTTCAGGGACTCTAGGTAATTAATGCAGAAGTTTTACAGAACAGTTAAATTTGATTTCTTACCCACGTCCTTCTACAGCATGAATTCTCTTGTCTAACACTACTCTGTATCTGTATTTGTAGTTAGTTTAGTTTTTCTGAATTAAAACTCTTTGTGTGATGTTAAAGCTCAATGTGTTTGTATTACACTGAGGATTAAGCTTTGGTTATGTCACTCAATACGCCAGAGGCTTAAAGAAGCTGGAGCTGCTCTCTTGTTGCTAGGAAACCGAGGGCTCTCATTGTACACTTACTGAATTACTCTGCTGTAGATTCTGTCCTTCTGTTTCTGCCAGCAGTTTGCTTCATGTTTATTGAGATCCTGGTGTTCTTTCTCTCAAATCCAGCGACTTCCATCCACCTAATTTTTTTCTTCTTTCTTTTTCAGGCAAGGCCTTTGGCTGTGTGGGTGGCTACATTGCTAGTACCTCCGCCCTGGTAGACACGGTGCGCTCTTACGCTGCTGGCTTCATTTTCACAACCTCTTTGCCACCGATGCTGTTGGCCGGAGCCCGGGAGTCCATTCAAGTCCTCAAAGGGGAAGAGGGCCGTACGCTGAGACGCAAACACCAGCGCAACGTCAAGCTGCTGAGACAGATGCTGATGGACTCGGGTCTACCTGTGGTGCACTGCCCCAGCCACATCATCCCTATCCGGGTACACTCTTTAATAATATCTACATTTGAAACGCTGTCTGTCATCAACTATGCCTCAGTGGGGTCATTGGCTAACAGCTCTGCTTGAATTGAAGGTCTCCAATGCTGAGAAAAACACGGAGGTTTGTGACATCATGATGAGTCGGCATAACATCTACGTGCAAGCCATTAATTACCCCACTGTAGCCCGGGGAGAAGAGCTTCTGCGCATTGCTCCAACGCCTCACCACACCCCTGAGATGATGAAATACTTTGTTGGTAAGATACAGATTAGTAATTCAGTATTTTGCCTTGCTAGTTTTTTTTTTTTCACATGTTTTCTTTTATATCGGGAACAAAGGTTTCTTGTACTTGAGTTTCACGGACGTCTGCTCTTGTTTTTCTTTGTGTCCTCTCCAGAGAGACTTGTTCAGACGTGGAAGGAGGTGGGTCTGGACTTGAAGCCTCACTCGTCGGCTGAATGCACCTTCTGCCAGCAGCCGCTGCACTTTGAGCTAATGAGCGAGCGGGAGAAGTCTTACTTTAGTGGCTTAAGCCACCCGATTTCTGCCTGCGCCTAACACTACTCACTGCTTCTGGCTTAAGATGGCACATAACACATTCATTCCCTTATCTCTGTTAAAGAATGTATTAATTATTATGGAAGAAGTCTAATATGTATTTTAATTATTTTGTCTTAGATGGTCTATAAGCTACAAATAAAATATACGAGAAATGAACTCTTTGTTTGCTGTGTTATTTCAGAGGTTTTAGACAGACTTGGGTGGGGTAGATTCTCTCAATTTTTGGGTTTATTTTTCAAGGAAATAAAATAAAAACTTGAACATATAAAAAAAATAAAAAAATCTGTTCTAAAACAAGACCAAACCATACTTTAGCAGTGCCTTTCATATATAGTTGATGTGGCAAATTTTACCTTTTTTTTTCTGTAAATGACAGGAGAATATAAAATTTGGCAGCTTCACTCGTTATGCAGGAATCTTTTGAAAAGACCACTGTTGGGGTGTCGTCTGAAACTGGGGCAGGGGGACCGTTTCCTGTTTGACACATTGACATCTAAAAAGGATTTGGTCTATTGTTGCAAACTTTAAATGTTAAATGCTAGTAGTTTACATGTATGTATCCAGTCTGATTTAAACGAGATGCTCCGGTCGAAGCGACGTTTTTAAATGTGTTTGTATTTTCCTTGGTGACATTTTACACTGACCTACAAACCCAGTGTCCTGTAAATGTAGGTGGAGATGACATAAGTGTTCAGATTCAGATCATCACAATAAACCTCCTGCTGTGGGGAACACAAGCAGATGATTACAAGAGGTCAGGTTTTAGGGGCTATGATAGAAACGTAAAGAAATAATTATTGGAATGGAGGTCAATAGAGAAGTTTCTATTGTCAGTTCTCCACCAAATGAATGAGGGAGAGTTGGGTGGGTGTGAAACCAGCACACCCAGGCAAAAGCTGCTTTTGTTCTTCACATAAAACCAGTCTCTGGACCCAAACAAGATCCAACATATGCTTTTTTTTTTATTCCATTTAAATACTCTAACGCTCTGAAGCAAGTTTTCATCATAGTCCAGCCTGGCCACCAGCCCAACCCACTGTCAACGTCCAAAGTGTTGTAAATGCCACAGTTTCCCCACAAAAATGGAAGCGAGAAGCATTTCTGGCCGTTGCACAAAAGTGATGTTGCCACTGCTTCATGAAAGAACTTCCACCTTAACTTCTGAAAAGACCACATAACTGTTAGAGGTCACTCAACAGACGGAGGACACAAATGCACCAAATACCAAAAGAACAATCGCTTTCAGAAGCCATTTGTAGTAACACTAATGTTTTCTTTACTATTAGAAATACATAAAAAGCTTTTTTGTAAAGATTTGTACTAAATGACTTGTGGAATAAAGTAAGGATCTCCTAAAGTCTGTTTAGAGGAAACGTGTTCTGCATGTCTCCATGAGCAAAAGCTTTTATATCTTTACAGATCAGTTTGTGTTATCTCTGAGAATCTTTTGGCTCAATGCTTTCTTCCTGTAACAAAGAATTTTGCTCTTTTGTTTCAAAACAAAGATGTGACCTCAATGGCTCTGTCTCCATCATCACTACCGGTACTTTTTTTTGCATGGCTTCAACTCTCTTGATAGACTGCAAAGCCCCACCGGCTCATGGCAAGAGAATATGTTACCTGATACAAAGATACAGAGCACAACACCATTTTGAAACCAATTCGTGGTACAGGGGCTTCAACAGAAAAGGGAATCGATGCTTCCTAAACCTGTTGAGCAAGTTTAACACATCTGAAGGTGTGTCAAACAAAGCCATTTGTTCACCTCTGAAGGGTGTGAGATCAATTTATGAGAGTTTACTGGCCAATAGGATCAAACAGATCTGCAATTGGAGTGTCTAACCTCAAATACATGTTTACTCTTTGGTTTATTGGTTCATTTGAAGCAATCAAAACAAACAGACAAAAATGACATAGATGTATCAAACCGAATTAAGATATTAAGTCATTAATGGATTGGAAAATAATAGAAGATAACCACTGTGGTGAAGTGCTTAGCACTCTTGCCTCACAGCAAGAAAGCCCGTGGTTCAAGTCCCTGGTGGGGGACCTATAACAGACCACTAATGTGGGATCTTTCTGTGTGGAGCTTGTGTGTTCTACCCCGTGCATGGGTTTTCTCCAGGGACTCTGGCTTCCTCCCAGCATTCAAAAACATGCTTCATAGGGTAATTGGTAATTACTCTAAATTGTCCCTAGGTTTGATTTGCGGCCCTGCGACAGACTGACAACCTGTCCAGGGTGTCCCCTGCCTTCGCCCACGGGATAGGCTCCTGTGTCCCCGAAAGGGACAAAACGTTTAGAAGATGAATAAAGAGCTGCACATGTATGTATGCATGCTTACACATAAATATCTGTATCCACACACACATGTAGATCATAAATAGACATAATAGCCCTCACACAGACTGATTGACATTGTAGGGACTGGCTAACCAACCCCTACCCCTTCTATGGTTTTGTGTTTGGTGCAGTGTTTATTTCTTTTAGTTTCTTTTAAATTGTCCTAGAATTGCTAGAGATTGGAGCTTCAGGAAGTACCGCATTTAAAATCCCCCACTTAATGTTGAAACAACTTCTTGCTAGGGTTGCTATGCTTTGTTTTTGTGCATCTTGGTTTGCTGCAGTTTCATAAGAACTGTGTTTTCTTCCTGTTTTTCCTTCCCGTGTTCTGTCGGGTGAATCATTAAACGCTACCTTTTGGATTCCCTCTCTGAGTAATACAGGCTTTCTCCAGATTTCTTACTGTTGGATCTCTGGACAATCATCGGTCTGCCATGGTCCATCAGAGCTTTCAGTTTTGTTTTATGAAACGTTTAAGGTTCTTTGCTCTCTTTGACCGCTTGATTGCTAGAAAGGCTCTATTGAGGTTTGATTTGAGATCTTCTTTTCCTTTGTTTTAAAATAAAAGCTGGTCTCGTCCCACAAAACTTTTTAATTATAGATATTTATTGATCCAGGGTAAGTGAATACATATCCAGTTCCAAAATTTCAACAATTCCTTGTAAAACATGACAAAAAGACTCTTGTGGCATAAAACCAGCCCAACCACTATTGCAAACAGAAAAATACTTTTTTCAAAATTCAGATAATATCACTTTTAAATACAACACATTCTACTCTCTGTATTTCACATCTGATGTCCCCCGCCCCCTAATAGGCAACACAAAAACACGGAGGACCACTTTACTGTGCAGATTCTCATAAGCTCTGGCTCTGCTGCTGGTTTTACGCTGAAATTACTGG